>CAMXCT020001247.1:205317-302817 GCA_947184155.2 Cladocopium goreaui | reverse complement strand
GACGTATCCCATTTTCAGACACAGCCATTTTGCTGCGATCACCAGCGCAGGACCTGAGGGCGATGTACACGCGCCACATCACCGTCTCTCGCATGCGATCACATGATATCACATGTAATTTGATGCCATCATAGACAGTCAGCACATGTCAGCATGTTTTTGAGCAGCCCAGGCCATCTACCGTGAGCACAATCCCACCAAACTCTCGGAAGTTGACACTTCAACTGTGATCATGTCAGTGGGCGGTGGTGCGTTGGCAAGCGTCATGCCACATGTGTAATTGGATGGCATACTAGATGGATAGCATACTGGATGCCACATCATTGTGTAAACTTTAAATTATTATGGTAAACATAGTGTGGCTTCATGACTGTAGCTCGGAAATCATGATTCGAAATATTCAAACGCGTTTTTCACAATGCATTGCAGTGACTATTCAATGACTTTCGTGGGTTCTTATGGATGGATATGCACACAGCAGGAATAAATATCCCTGGTGTCAGCAAATTTGAACAGCACACCTGGAAAACTATTTGTTCTCTTCCATTCTCTTCCGCAAACTTGCCAACCAGATAGATTCAGATATATTCAGTGATTAACAGTGATTGTCAGTGGTTTGTGTTGAAATATGTTGAAGTATTTGTTAGGGCTTGACTCGGCTTGACGTTAGATTTGTAGCAATCAGCGCAGTGAGGACAAGTTGATTGATAAGTACAGTGAGCAGCTCCCGGTGCTGTATCAGGCGAGGGTTGCTGTCAGAGGTTATGGCCCAGATGTCAAGGCATTCCAATGTATGTAAAAACTGAGTCGAAGTGATGTGTCTGGTTGCTTCGGCCCGGCCCTGCAGTCCATTTGCCAGAAGTACGAAATCAAGTGCCCTGGCCGCATCAGCTCATGTTCAGATGGAAGTCAAGGTATGAAACAGGTACTGGATGCATTAGGAACACAATTAATTAATAAAGTACTAGATATAATCAGGCGATTAAACTGTCCTCTTTGCATCTCCCATGCGGGTTGTACAATCCACCAAGGGTGTTTTCCTCAGTGAAGACTTCTGAAATGTTCTTCGCTATCGCGATCATATTCCCCAGCCAAGGCCATCACCAGAGCTTGAGAATGAGGCCTGGAGAATTGCTGATGTTTTGACAGTTTGTTCGTTTGTTCATGTTTTTTTCGTAGAAGTCAACCAGGTCGCTCCAGAATCAGGGGACCATGGCTAGCATTGCCACATCCAAGGCCAAGGGGGAGATCCAGTCCACAGCGGTGCCGCGGCCGGGAATGCCTGTGATGCAAATATCGCACCCCAAAATGGAGACTTTCATGCTCGAAGTGATAAATTCAGCTGGTGGCAACTGCAACTCCATGGCTGGTTGAATACACACATATACATACATACTGTACTGTATATCATACTTATTTGCTATACATATAGAATGATAGGCATATCCGACATTAAATGCACATGCTGTACACACACACAAATATATATTTAATTATATACACACACACATAATAATACATTATATACATATCCAACATGTTACACACACACACATACACATACACATACATACGTACGCACGTACATACATATATAATACGTGTATATATATATATAGATATAAACACATAACATGCCTACGCAGTTATTTATGCATAACGTATACGTACATTTAGGCACACTAAGCTGAGGAGTCCAAGCCCCTGTGGGGCGCTTCCTTCTTGACCAGCGGTTTGCAGACGCTGAAAACCTTGCATGGAGCAGCGGAAGGTGTGGTTGGCAACGGAAATTGGTGAACATTTCCATGACAAGTGGATTTCGCTAGGAAAAATGGTGATATATGGGGAGATCATATGGATGTAGCAAACTTGATATGACATTTGGGATCATTTGGGTGTGTTTGAAATGATCTACTATAGCCCCAAATTCGTGGCAAATGTTAGGGACAACATGTGAAACAAATGACATTTATCGAAAATGAGTGTAGTTTAGGGGCACCTAGTTTTTGGACAAACCCGTGTGGTTGGACAACTGGCCAGACGGCCCTGGTTTCTTGGGTGTTTTCTAGCTTTTTCATGGTTGGGTGGGGTGGGGGCTTCATGTCGATTTGCACACAGACTTCATGGTACTCGTACACTAAATGACTTTGAAAACCTGTCCGCAGGCCACCTTTGCACCAATGTAACTACGCACATTATATGCATAATGAAACCCTGTACATGGAAGCCTGTGCAGGGGCTTATTTCGAAACAATTGAAATCACTATTTTATACGTTTTTATACCGCGGTCGTTTGTTGCTGGTGGACCTATAGGTACATGTGTGCATGAAAGTGTTGATTTTGGCTACTTCCACGGATGAGCATCACAGGCATCCGGCAACATATGGAGCAATCCTTTGAGGAGGCGATCAGATCCGAAGAGGACCCAGTGCCACTGGATGTTTTGTTTCTGGCAAAAAAAGACAAAACATGTTCTGGTTTCCCACTGTGGTTGATGGTGGTTAATGATGGGGAATAGGTGGAATTCACCAATATATGGTTATTATATGTTATTATATGGTTATTATATGGTTAATATATGGTTATTATATGGTTAATATATGGTTATTATATGTTATTATATGGTTATTATATGGTTATTATATGGTTATTATATGGTTATTATATGGTTATTATATGTTATTATATGGTTATTATATGATTATTAGATGTTATTATATGGTTATTAGTTATAATATATGGTTAATATCATGCGACACAAATTCCACAGAAAATCCCCTTTGCAGCCAGGAGATCAGCACCATGCAGGTGGTGCAGGGCTTGAGCAAAGCAGCTGAGAAGGGCGCGGCGAAGGCAGAGATGAAGTCCAAGGAGGCCACGTCGCGGGAAACGGATGCTTCTCCATGGCTTGATGGCCATAAGTATATATAAGTATATATAAGTATATATAAGTATATATAAGTATATATAAGTATATATAAGTATATATAAGTATATATAAGTATCATAAATTGGGGGGTAAAAAATCACCATAAATCACCTATTCAGGTGAAGTTGGTGGGTTTTAATGGCCCCTAACAGCTTGGTATGCCCTGTGAAATGCTTGAGTTGCAAGTTTCAAGGACTTATTGTCGGGAGTTCAAGCCAAATTGTCTGTCATGAGCGATTTTCAGCAACCTTTTCAGTTGGTTGATTTGGTAGGGTGGTGGTTTGCCCATGGGTGGGTGATCGGCAGATAGAAGTGCAATTCTATGCAATTCTAGCATTTTTCAATCAATACATACATGCATTCGTACATCCGCACATCCCTACATCCTTATAGCCTTATAGCCCCACATCCCCACATCCCTACATCCATACTTCATACATCCATACATCTACACATCCAAACATCCCTACATCCCATAGCCATGCATGCACAGACAGACAAACAGACATGCATGCATGCATTGCACGGCACGGCACGGCACGGCACGGTATGACATCACATCACATCACATCACATCACATCACATCAGATCACATCACATCACATCACATGACATACACGAACATACACAGTCACACAGACATACATGCATGGATGCAGACATTCATACATCCATACATGCATACATCCATATGCATACACATACACATGCACATATACGTATACACATTCATGATCATTCAGATACATATACTTACACACATACACATATACTCATATACACATATACAAATATACGCATATACCCATACACATATACACATACACACACACATATATGTATATATGTATAATATATGATACCTCCCCCAAGACCTACCTTTCAAGCAAATTTAGTGGTATTGATAGTGTTTTTCTTAACATTTGGACTCTAAAATCAATGGGAATTTCAGGATCCTAAAATGGAGATACTGTACCATATAAGGCCATATTTGGTGGGGATATTCCCTTACATAGGCCTTATAATAGCCCTTACATATGGTAGGTACCTCCAATTTAGGTTCCTGAAATGGCCATTGATAAAACTTAGGGCATTGTTTGGTGATCAAACATTGCATCTTTTTTTTGCAATTTTGTTCCCACCCCGCCCTTCCCTAAGTACATCGGATCCAAGATTCAAGATTCAAGATCCAAAAAAATCTTCTTGAATCCAAGGGGGTAGGATTCAAGATTCAAGATTCAAGATCCCACAGAGACTTCTTGAATCCAAGGCAGTAGGATTTAAGATTCAAGATCCCAAAAAAACTTCTTGAATCCGAAGGCCTTCAGCCTTGAATCTTGAATCTTGAATCCAAAGAGGTTGGGTTGAAGAAGTTTATTCTGAGCCTTGAATCTTGAATCTTAGAATAATATTCGTCACCAGAAATTGCAATTTCTTGCAAATGATCGGCCTATTTGCTAAATTTTGCTAAGGGCATTCCTCAAATAAACTTGCTCATCCCGTAACATAAAATTCCAAAGCCCATTATAGTTGCGGACCGAAACTTAGAATGACCACTTGGAAACCGCCGGGGTTAGGAAAAAGTTCTCGATCTTCTCGCTGGAGCGCTTGGAAAGACACGAAACACTGTATATACCGCGCAAAATGGCCAGAAACAAAACTTTGAATGAGGGGCAAGCAAAAAGGGAATATTTGCAGGATTATACGCGCCTGTCAGTAGATGGATGCCCGTCAAGAAGAACTTAGAATGATGTCCAAGTCCGGGTGGAATTATCATACAGCTATCCGGGACCGCGCCGGCAACTTGTTCGATACCCTACGAGTCCATATCAGGTGGTTCTAAGTTTGGCCCACGGCATGAACAATATATGCGTCTTCTGTGGGGGGCTTGAAATAGAAGGTGTTAGTTGCACAAATGTGATGGCTGCACGAATTCTACAGTGGAAGATAGTGGAAGCATTTCAAGTTGTATCTCATCACGGGGGTCCATTGGAAAAAAGTGCGACATTTGCTCTGCTACTAGCAAAGCTTTGAGAAAAGAACCTGATCAGCTGGATGTTGGGTTCCTGCTTTACGTGGTTCCTGGCGATTTTCCGTTCAGAGTTTTCGAACAGTCGTTTCGTACTTGGATCTCCGGCATCAAGCTAGGCGGACAGGAGTCTTTTGAAATGGTTTAGTGCATGAACCTCGGAACGGAATCTTAGTGGCTCAGCATCTGGCCTGTCAGTTTTTCGCGGGAAAACAACGGAAAACCATGGAACACCTACAAAACATGTAAAATGTGCGAATGCAACATGCCTTGGTGCCTGATAAGTGGTCATTCTATGTCATTCTAAGTTTCTTCTCGTCACAGGGAATTATTGCAAAAAAAAATGACACACGCTGTGCCGTGATGCAAAATTTTGAGAGATGAACCTGTTCAGCTGGGTGTTGTTTTTTTTCTTTAATTGCCTTTGTGGTTCCTGGCAATTTTCAGTTCAAAGTTTTCGAACAGTCGTTTCGTACCTGGATCTCCAGCAACAAGCTTCAAGACCATTGCTGGGCGGACATTGTCTTTTGAAATTGGCCGTGTTTTCTTGCGATTCTTCTTTCCAAGTTTCGACCATTTTCGACCATTTTGTTCCGTTATAGATCTGGCATGAAACTTGAAGACGATTGCTACAGACAGTAGTCCTTTGAAAGTGTTTTAATGCATGAAGATTGTCCTGGAGTGCTAGTGGCTCAGCCTTTTTTGTCACATCTGCATACCCTCAAGTTGGAGGGTTCTAGAATGCCCCCCCCCCTGGGGATAAACACGGAGGGTTCTAGAATGAAAAATTTTCATTGTAGAACCCCCGGTCCCGTAAGCATTGTAGAACCTTGGAAGCTTCTATAATAGCATATGATGATATATGGTGCAGGTTTTGTGCAGGTATTCGTGATCCCTAGTGAGCCGGTGGTTGAAAGCAATTTGCCAGTTTGATCCTCCTGTTGAAACTATGGTTTTGGTGATTTGCAAGGCTCGATTGCACTATGTCGCAACAATATTGCCGAACCAATGCCATTCGGCACAAAAACCCAGAAGGATTTTATACAGATACACGGTAGAAAAATCGTAAAATCACAGTTCAGTTTGTTTCTTGATCTCAGTACATGGTAAGAACATTTCTGACTGGGGGAACTTGTGGGTTCAGCTCAGTTTTGAAGTGGTTAGCTGTACCTTTACCTTTGCATTCACCCCAACAATGCATGGTTTTTTTGAGTTATTTTTTGCATGTTTGCTTCTTTTGCCGTCACCTGAGGCACACATAAAGTGGCTTTTGCATGTTGTGTCACAAGAGGCTGCAAAATCCCGCGTCGAAAATGTGCGTGCATTTGCTAGAGATTTGCATGCGTTTGGGCTGTTCTTTTGATTTAATTCCGAAAAGGCGTGGGCCAAATATTGTCTAGCTCCACATCTCTGAACGAAAGGACCAATAGGTGAAGTGAGCGGCAAATTGGTAGGTAGAAAATTTCCCCACTGGAAACAGCTGTAGTGACACACACAAACGAATTTCAGGGATAATCAACTCAGCTAAAACTGTGCCTGCCATCTTTTGTTCTTCGACAAGTAGACGAATGCCTGTGCAACAAATGAACATATCTAAGCTATCTAAGCATGCAAATGTTCTAAAATGGTTTCCCCTTGCAGTAGCTGGTATTTCACACGTTTGGCCAAGCAGGAAACCATTCCAGAACCCAATGCTAATGAATTTCAGTGACAATCAAGTCAGCAAAAACTGTTTTTGCCACCTTTTGTTCTTCTACAAGTAGACGAATGCCTGTGCAACAAATGAACAAATGAAAGTTACCTAAGCATGCAAATGTTCTAAAATGGTTTCCCCTTGCAGTAGCTGGTATTTCACACGTTTGGCCAAGCAGGAAACCATTCCAGAACCCTTCCGAAAGGTAAATACCTCCAGGAGTAGGTCGGCAGGTACAACCCAATGCTAATGAATTTCAGTGACAATCAAGTCAGCTAAAACGGTTTCTGCCATCTTTTGTTCTTCTACAAGTAGACGAATGCCTGTGCAACAAATGAACAAATGAAAGTTACCTAAGCATGCAAATGTTCTAAAATGGTTTCCCCTTGCAGTAGCTGGTATTTCACGCGTTTGGCCAAGCAGGAAACCATTCCAGAACCCTTCCCAAAGATAAATACCTCCAGGGGTAGGTAGGCAGGTACAACCCAATGCTAATGAATTTCAGTGATAATCAAGTCAGCTAAAACTGTTTCTGCCATCTTTTGTTCTTCTACAAGTAGACGAATGCCTGCGCAACAAATGAACAAATGAAAGTTACCTAAGCATGCAAATGTTCTAAAATGGTTTCCCCTTGCAGTAGCTGGTATTTCACACGTTTGGCCAAGCAGGAAACCATTCCAGAACCCCTCCGAAAGATAAATACCTCCAGGGGTAGGTAGGCAGGTACAACCCAATGCTAATGAATTTCAGTGACAATCAAGTCAGCAAAAACTGTTTCTGCCATCTTTTGTTCTTCTACAAGTAGACGAATGCCTGTGCAACAAATGAACAAATGACAGTTACCTAAGCATGCAAATGTTCTAAAATGGTTTCCCCTTGCAGTAGCTGGTATTTCACACGTTTGGCCAAGCAGGAAACCATTCCAGAACCCTTCCCAAAGATAAATACTTCCAGGGGTAGGTAGGCAGGTGCAACCCAATTCTAATGAATTTCAGTGACAGTCAAGTCAGCTAAAACTGTTTCTGCCATTTTTTGTTCTTCTACAAGTAGACGAATGCCTGTGCAACAAACGAACAAATGAAAGTTACCTAAGCATGCAAATGTTCTAAAATGGTTTCCCCTTGCAGTAGCTGGTATTTCACACGCTTGGCCAAGCAGGAAACCATTCCAGAACCCTTCCCAAAGATAAATACCTCCAGGGGTAGGTAGGCAGGTACAACCCAATGCTAATGAGTTTCAGTGATAATCAAGTCAGCTAAAACTGTTTCTGTCATCTTTTGTTCTTCTACAAGTAGAAGAATGCCTCTGCAACAAATGAACAAATGAAAGTTACCTAAGCATGCAAATGTTCTAAAATGGTTTCCCCTTGCAGTAGCTGGTATTTCACACGCTTGGCCAAGCAGGAAACCATTCCAGAACCCTTCCCAAAGATAAATACCTCCAGGGGTAGGTAGGCAGGTACAACCCAATGCTAATGAATTTCAGTGATAATCAAGTCAGCTAAAACTGTTTCTGCCATCTTTTGTTCTTCTACAAGTAGACGAATGCCTGTGCAACAAATGAACAAATGAAAGTTACCTAAGCATGCAAATGTTCTAAAATGGTTTCCCCTTGCAGTAGCTGGTATTTCACACGTTTGGCCAAGCAGGAAACCATTCCAGAACCCTTCCCAAAGATAAATACCTCCAGGGGTAGGTAGGCAGGTACAACCCAATGCTAATGAATTTCAGTGATAATCAAGTCAGCTAAAACTGTTTCTGCCATCTTTTGTTCTTCTACAAGTAGACGAATGCCTGTGCAACAAATGAACAAATGAAAGTTACCTAAGCATGCAAATGTTCTAAAATGGTTTCCCCTTGCAGTAGCTGGTATTTCACACGTTTGGCCAAGCAGGAAACCATTCCAGAACCCTTCCCAAAGATAAATACCTCCAGGGGTAGGTAGGCAGGTACAACCCAATGCTAATGAATTTCAGTGATAATCAAGTCAGCTAAAACTGTTTCTGCCATCTTTTGTTCTTCTACAAGTAGACGAATGCCTGTGCAACAAATGAACAAATGAAAGTTACCTAAGCATGCAAATGTTCTAAAATGGTTTCCCCTTGCAGTAGCTGGTATTTCACGCGTTTGGCCAAGCAGGAAACCATTCCAGAACCCTTCCCAAAGATAAAACGTCAAGGTGCATTGTCTAGGGTGACATCTCTGTGCCATAGCTACCCAGCCCCCCCAAATATCCCAAAAGAACAAGTGTCCAGTCAGTGGTGTCCTGATGAAGGTAGGCAAACTTACCATTTTTTAAGTGACAGCTGGACAGCTGTAGTTCGACACACAGCTGCTTGCTGACTCCGCATGTGGTGATTTGTTCCTTGTTTTTCTCCTTTGACGCAAAAACACTACTGTTTTGAAAACACTGCATGTAGGAGTTTGCTGTTTTATTGAAAATTTATTTGGTTGGACATGTCTGCATAAATTAAACAAACAGTCGCACGGGAAATGGAACGAGTCCACAACTAAATTCGTTTGAAAAGGGGTGACTTCGGGGACATTCTGAAAGCATTTGGGTTCGGGTGTACCTTAATGGTTTGGCAAGAAAGGAAGCAAAGAGCGCGGGCAAAAACCTGGTTCCATAGGTAGTAAATGATACGACCATCTGTGGCCGGGCCGCCACCCATTGAAAAATGTTGTGGAGTATCATGGAGTGCTCTTTGCATTTTTTTTTGATTCGCCTCATGTTGATCTATTTTTTGGGGACGCAGATTTCCTCATCGTTTTTTTCCTGAAATGCGATGGTTTTAACAATGTTTTTTTTAATGTTTTTTATTTTTTTAAGGGTGGAAGATACCATTTTAGAACCCATTTTAGAACCCAAAAACGGAATAGCGGCCAAGAATTTTAGGTTCTAAGACCCCCCTTGTAGATTCCATTTTAGAACCCATATTTGGGTTCTAAAATGGTCCCCAAGGGGGTTCGAAGCAACTTGAGAGGATACATCTGCTGCATAGGCATTCAAAGTTTGCCTCTGGCCAGTCACTTTTGCGTCGACAACCGTGGAAAAGGCTCAAAAAACATCAAAAAACCATATAAGCTGTGCAAAACCAACATGCCTTGATGCCGTGATAGGTTGTCATTCTAAGTTTCTTCTCGTCACAGGGGTGTGTTGCAAAAATAGATGACAACTGCTGACTGCTGCCCTGCTTTGCACAGCTTTGAGAAACAAGCCTGTTCAGCTGGGTTTTGGTCTCGCTTTTTCATTGGCTCTGTGGTTCCTAGCACTTTTTTTCAAAACCTTCGACCAATGTTTTCGCACCAGGATCTCCAGCATCAAGTTTCAAGACCACCGCTAAGACAGTAGTCTTTTGAAATTGGTTTAGTGCATGAACCTTGGCACGGAATGTTAGTGGCTCAGCATGTCCCTGTTTGTCACATTTGCTCTGCATAAGCATTCTAAATTTACCTCTGGCCCGTCCGTTCTTCAAGAGACGATATAAAGTGTGCAAAAACAACATGCCTTGATGCTATGTTAGGTGGCCATTCTAAGTTTCTTCTCGTCACAGGGGAGTGTTGCAAAAAGAGGTGGCAAAATTATAATTCTTTTCGAAAACTTTTTTCGTAGGCATATGTGTAGCTCTGGCTGTCCTGCAATGCATAGTTTTGAGACACGAACCTGTTCAGCTGGGTTTTCGGCTCCGGCGTTTTACTGGTGTTGCAAATTTCCCTTCGTTTTTTTAAATATAATATTATGCATTCTTTGTTTATCTCTTGTCTTTACTGGTTTTGTTTTTCCTTGCGGTTTTCCTGTCAAAACTTTCGAACAAGTGTTTTCGTACCTCGATCTCCGGCATCAAACTTGAAGACCATTGCTACAAACAATCGTTTTTCTGAGACTGTTTTAATGCATGAAGCGGAATTTTAGTGGCTCGGCATGGTCTTTCTGCCACATGTGCTGTGCAAATAGCCTAAACTTATTTACAACCAATCCTTTCTGTGGGGAAAACCTTGAAAAAAATGATAAAAAGTGGGCAAGTGTAGCATACCATGATTCTACCTGAAAAAATGCAGGGTTTCCTGAGTATGTTCTACATTTTTTCCATTGGACCACGTTTGGGATGGCATTTTTTGATATTTTTTGTATGATGTCCGGTCATTCTAAGTTTGGGATGGCGTTTTTTGGTGTGATGACCGGTCATTCTAACTGCCGTCATTCTAAGTCAAGGGTTAAAAATTTTGGAAACGGACCGCCCATTCTAAGTTTCAGTCGGTAACTATATGTTTCTTTGCTTTTCAAGAAAATCAATCAAAACTGGCAAAAATAACGAAAAATAAAAAAAATGCAATAAAGGTAATTAGATTCCTCATAATCAAAGTAATAAATTGAAAAAGAACATTCTGCAATCTTAAACAGCAATTTCTTTAACAAACAAGAAAAAATGAACTCATCCGATAGCAATACCTCTTTATCTACAGATCAATCAAAACCTTCCCAGCAAAACGTATTAGAAAGGGTTGCAGGTAGATCGGCAAAGAAAGCTTTCTTTCAAAAAAACATGGTTGCAATTTATGTTTAAAACTAGATCCTCAGAATATAAAGCTCAAAGCACCAATAAAAATATAGGATCTTTCGAAGCAAAAATACATATTCACCCAATGCTAGAAACTCCTATAATACCTTTAAAAATATCACAAAATTAAGAAGTATAGAAAAGTAAGACAATTTATAATATGACAAATATATTTCAAACTGATCTATATATGTTTATACTTATTCATTTGTTATCATCAAAATCATTTTATGGTTTACAAATAATATATTATCCATATAACTCAAGCACTCCTGGATTTAAAGCAATGAAATGACAAGATCATCTACATCATACAGATTTTAAAAATAAATTATTACAGCAAAAAATATCATTTTTTCTACGAAAAAATGTAGATGTTGAAGAAGAAGCTAATGGAAATAACGTAGATTCACAAGAACAAATAAGACAATTAACACCAAATGAGAATATGATTGATTATTGTCAAATTACTATGCAAAGCTTGATGGAATGTTATGAAATTGTAGGAGGATTAAAAAGGTAATTGCATTATAAAATCAATATGTCTAAAAATTATAACTGGATATCAGTCTTATACATATCTAGTGTTCCTTTTACACCTTTATAATCTGCAAAATCTTACGTAAATTTAAATGAAAATGCAAAATCTCAAGTTGCACTAACTATATCATCTAATCTTGCACAAAGCTAAAAGGTTTCAAATTACTACAGAAAATTTAGTAAACATGAATTCCACCAGTAGTAATTGTTAAAAGAACTGCCTTACAAAAAGTTGTATTCATCAAGAAAGATGAAAATAATATGCTATACCCTGTTGTAAAAACAGATACCACAATTTCAACCACCTATTCCCCTAATCATATTACTGCAACCCCTAAAAGTTATGTAAAAATACCAAATGTTGTAGAAGATATTGAAAAAGCAGACTTGCAAGAATCAGATCATAGATATCAAATTCGTGTTGATCTATTAAAAATGTCTGAACACATACAAAAACGAAAATATTAAATATAATGAAATGAATATGTCAAATATAGATGCTACAGCGCTATGCTGCAGCTACATATGTGTGCAGGATGTGTCCAGGCGCATGCGCCCAAGATACATTCCTGATGCAGCGCTACAACAGGTGACAAGATAAGAAGGAAGACAAGGCATCCAAGGACATATCTGATAATTACACAATGTAGGTCTTCGGGGAGGGGTGTAGCAGAGATATATATATATATACACATGCATCTGCATGTATACACATATACACATGCATACACGTATACATATACATGTACAGTTCACATGTTTGTACATATACATACGCACAGTATCGTGATGTAATATGTATATATATATACTAGGGTATATATATATATATGTCGCACACACCGCACATGTTTTCCCACGAGCTCTCCTGTTTGTGTTTGCATGGTGGAAGCCTGATTCAGAAGCACAGGTGGTTCTCCCAGGATGGATGGCCTGACCCAAAATGGCCCAATAAATCAGGACCCACATCCTGCACTGGAATATATTTATTCAGTGTTTCTGAAGGTCCAAACTTCATCAAACTCCAATTGGTACGGATCACTATTTTAGATTTTTGACCTCCCAGATTTGTTGTTTCGAAACATCCAACTATCCGATTTGACCCATTGGGCCATAGCCATGTATGGACCCCGTCTATGGGCAATGGCCCCCCCCCAGGCAGCACCGCTGCAGCCCACCGCTTTGAGCGACACTTGGACCGTTCTTTTGTCAAACCCGCCGAGCAAACTGATGAAATCCAGCAGGGATTCGATGTGGTATGAGTTGATATGATGGGATGTTCTGTAAGACGCTCCAGTTGTCCATTAAAAAAGGCAGATCTATCGGTGATGTTTTAATGTAGGATCGTTATTCTGTTGAATATGTTCTGACTACTGTACCTCATGTCAGTTCACAGTTCCAGTACCATCGTTGGGGATGACTGCGGGAATGCCACAGGGTGGCGATCTGCCCTTCAAGGGTTCATTGAACACCTGGACACTTCAACTATCAATGATTCATTCGTTGATCGTGACCAAGTTTCTCCAGTCCTGGGATCGCTTATCTCGGTAAATCAGTAATAGTTAATAGATCTTGAGAGTATATCAGTAGATAATGTATTTCTGAAACTTGGGGACCCAAAACAGAATGAAAGGCTGAATTAAGGGCAGAGGATGGCAGAGGATTTGCAGTGTTCAATGGTCACGATGACCTGCACCAGATGTGAGCCCGAACTGGGTGCAGCAGTTGGTTGAGATTATTCAAATATCATAAAACCCATTAATATAAATAATTATAATCAATAATGGGCCTCCACTTTTGGAAGGTTTATAGATGTTTATACCACCCATTCTAAAGTTGGCGATGGATAAAAATAGGTTTTGCCAGAGTAGTAGGGGTCTCAACAAATGGGCCAAGGACACCAACGTTGCGAGCGAGGGGGCGGTCGACGGTCTCGGCGATGGACAATCAAAGGCGGCCAATCGTGTTGTGGCATGTCATGTGAGTTCCAAATCTGGACGGCTTTCCACATCTCCTGCCTTGGTCCCTAGCTCTGGAATGAGGCTGATAAACAGCACGCTGCTGTTCATGCTGTCGATCCAAAATTCAATGCCAGGTCCCTTGTAAAGCTCACAGTGATGCTATTTTTGTTGCATGATTTCTTGATCAATATATAACCATTCAATAATCAAACATGGCTTGCTGGAAAATCACCCATGTAGATTCAGATCCATTTAGTTCGATGATGTTCCCTTGAACACCTTATAAAGTTATGAGTTCCCTGCCGGGCTGGTTCTGGAGCAGGGTAAAATAAATCAAAAAATAAATATAATATAATATATATATAGTGGCGTAGTGAGCAAAATAAAAGCAACAGTAAAAAAGGAAATAGTGAATTTGGAACAGGTAAATCGGATACTTCAGGTGGGAATCTTCAATACTAATTGTGGCAATTGGTTTTTTCTATGGCCAAGGCAAAAAAGCTGCAATTAGCCACATCAGGAACAGCAACTATCAGCAACTATCAGCAACTATCATTTAAGCCCTTATGTTAGTCTTTGTGTCATTAATCACTAATCTAAGTGACCAGTAACCAGCCAACTACTGCTTAGCTATCTGACTGACTGGCTGGCGGACCAACTGATGAGCTGCTGTAGCGACTTACTGACTTACTGACCAACCAGGAAAACATAGAATGCCAAAGGCAAAGCATCAGCTGCATGCATGTTTGGAAAGCCAAGTCAGACCATGGGTGAGATTACTAGCCAACCGTCCATGTCAACATGTGAGCAAAAATGGGTTCAGTTTGTTGCTGCCAACTGGAATATGGCTCCGCACCTGACGCTTTAGCAAGCCTACTTTTCGACCATCCGGAGTTTCAAAGCATTGGAAGAACACAGCGTTGCGGGACCTTTTCGCACGCTTTTATCTTCTTTCTTTGCTCTGACTCTTCCCAAGACTGTTGCTGCATCTGCTCGTCTATTTATATTTATATAATGTAAGCCGGAAGTTTGCCTTCTAAGATTCTAAAACCAGGAGGTCTGAGCGAGCAACTGAGCACTGCCTACCGGAATACGCGTTGCACAGTATATTTGGCACTAGCCAGTCCAAACATGTCCAAACCATAGAGCCCCACAGAGCCGCTGAAGTATTGCTATCTTTGTCATGGCGTTTTTCCGGACATGCAATGCGAATACATAGTGGACGTTGCTTACGATAGACATCTCGCTTAGAAAGATACCAGCGTTGACCTAGCGCTCACTTTTTGCCCACCACGAAACCAAGGTGCAAAAAGGAAGTAAAATAAATTCAGAGAAAGGGCGACGGCGATTGGAAGGCAAGCCAGTAAGCATGCAGGACACCAAGGCGGCCGCAGCACAGAGACAAAAGTGGCAGAGAGTTGGGACAAGCCAGTTCCAAGGAGAGGGCAAAGACAGAAGTAGAAGACAATTAAGCATTAATTAAGTGAGAGCGTGATTTTTCGTCTCCCTGTTGGGCTAGCTCAAAGGCTTAGGCTTATTCCTGGCCAGAAGCCACGAAGCAAACAAACAGAGTTGCATATTTCAATGCGACAATGTGACAGATTAAGACAGAGGCTCCCAAGCTGTCAAAACTCGAATTACTCCTGCGCAGGTTGGATCAATTGCTTCCAATTGTTTGCACGCAGACTCCTTGACCAGAGCATACCAGAGCCGTTTTTGCACATAGAAATGTTGACATAGAGAAACGATGAGAAACGTTTAGACATGGACGCCTTCACACTGAGAAGCTTTTGCGCAGAGAATTGTGTTTTTCGCACAGAAGCTTCTGGAAAGGAACAATATAATGAATAGAGTAGAAAGATGTAGAAAGTGTTTCCGAGAAAACGGTGTGTTTTTCAGTGGCACAGCAATGTGTGCACTTGTAAAGGCTCTTGTAGAACTGATAAGTTTTGGATAGTTTTGCATTATGTATTCACTATTTACTTTGCTTTTATTTTGCTCACTTTGTTACTAAATAATGATGTGAAGGTTTCATAAGGTTTCCAGAACCAGGCTGTTGGGGAAGCTCATCATTAATAAAACCTTTTCAGGCCATCTTTGCTCAATTGTGATAACCAGATACCTATTAATTATACCCACTAAACAAAACCCATTAAAACCAATAAACCCTATGAAATTCAAAATGTCCCATGAAACCCCAGCAATTTCCCAGTGTTTTTTCCGGGTGGGAATCACCAGGCAGAATTCTAACAGCTTTTCCGCCAGGCAGTTGTCCTTGAGGGGATGCAGGAGCTCTGCTGGCCTCAATTAGAGTTGATAATAATATCCGTTTCCAACAATAATGATGAATCACTTTTAATCCGTGTCTTATCTACTTTTGGTGTTATTAGTTTTTAGATTGTAAACAGGCGGTAACTCTACTGTACACACACATATATATATATACCTTGAAACTCAAAAACCTACAAAAACGTGGGATATGAAAAAAACACGATGTTTTTCTACAAAACCCAATGTTTTCAAATTTGCAGTTTCGATGGTGAAGAGAGAAATGAATAGAGTCATCCTATTCCAGCATATTCCAGCATTCCTTGCCACAACCCCCAAAAAAAATGTGGTTGGGAAACTCTTGGTGGCTCCTCAGTTCCCTCTTGACCAGTGGATAGCATAGATAGCCAACATCACCCACCAATGATTCCGATGCGATGTCTATTTTCATATGATCATATGAATCTGTTGAAATATTGCAGCAAAAATGGCAAAGGTGGGGTGGGACCCTTCTGAACCCGAACAAAAAGTACAGGTTTGCACGGGTAAAGTACGGGTTTGGCATGGGTTCAGCACGCGTTTCAAAACCATTGTGTTTTGGAAAAACACGATGTATTTATGCCAAAAGTTCGGGTTAGCACGGGTAAAGTACGGGTTTAGCACGGGTTCAGCACGGGTTCAAAATAAGCCCGAGCTTTTCTCAGTAGGTTGTCTAAAAATTAAATCCAAGTCCCATACTAGCCCTTCGATGAGATCGATAGTTTGGGGCGTACAACCATGACCGCGCTTCAAGCAGTTTTTCTCAAGACTTAGACACAAAAGAAACGCCAAACGATGATCATATCATGCGACTTTGATATGACTATGACTATGATTGGTTGATTTGTGTACGTGGTCTGCTTAAGTGATGCCAAATCATGTGAAAACAACGTTTATTTAGCCATCCTGGGAAAACACGATGTTTTTTCTGGAAACAGATGTTTTCGCAGTGCACCCTGGAAAACACGAGGTTTACATTTTTATCCTGCAAAAAGTTAGGCTTTCGTTGTACTAGGTATATATATATATATATATGGGTGTGTGTGGGTGTATGTATGTACACATACATGCCAATGAAAATTTGAACCATAAACGGGATAATCGGATAATCGGGGTAACATGTATTTATATTGAAAGGGAGGGTACGGCAGTTCAGATAGCCAACAGTGAAAGCAACGATGTAAAGCAACGGAATTGGTTTGTGCTGGAACAACCCAATGCTGGGGTGGAATCAGGTGGACCTGGAAAAACAAATGGAATCAGCTGCGGTTTGCCTTTTTGCACGGCATAATTTTCTATTCTCGAAGTGGTTTTCATATGGGTGGCAGGCAGCTCACATGTCAGAAAGCCACAGGGTTGATGCAAGATGACTCATCAATCGCATCCATGGTGGAACGTAGTCTCGTTTCCCTTAGGTCTGGGTTGCTGCGCTAGTTGCAAAATGTCGGGGAAGCTTATGCTTGACATGGAGGGCAGCAGGCCGATTCCACCGAATGCCCGGCCTTGTCGAACATGGGCCAACGGATAAGAGGCGGTGCTGCCAAAGAATCTCGCCTGTGCTCTTGCAGGAGCTGGAACAGCTTCGGGCGGACAAGGAGCGATTGCAGAAGGAGAATCGCAATCTGAAGGCCGCTGAAACTGATGGGCCTCGGGAGGTGGTTTAATGTACCCTCCAGAAATCCAACATGGCCAGCTGGCAAATCCGCCATGTAAATGGGATGTTTATAGATTCTTTTAAATACAAAAGGTGAATTGTCCGTTGCCATTCCCAGTGGATACATGTCCTGCACTGTGGTGGAGCCTGGCTTCTTGAGGCGGAGAAGGAGAACCTCATCATGGAGGGGACAAAGATGTCAAGACGAGTACAGTCGGTGGAGGAACGCATGAAGGAGCCTTGCCAGCTGATGGGGGGAGCTTTAGAGGACCATTTAGAGGACCATCCCTATCCAGCCATCCAATTTGGAAATGGATCAAAAAATGTCAAAACATGTCAATAACTATAATATGCCTATAATAATTATAATATGCCTATAATAACTATAATATGCCTATAACAATGCCATATTTTGGGGGACGAACATCCATGTGCCAACTTTTTTTTGGGGGTTCACAACAGTACCCGCATTTTGACCCCTGAGTCGGTCGCCTCAGGTGATGACTTCAGACTGCCGCAAGATGGAGGAAGGCAGTGATGAGCTCGAGCGGAAGATCGAGAAGCTGAACGCACAGCTGGCGCGCCAAACTGCTCGGGCCGAGAAGGTTCACTGGAGATCCGGAGATGGAGAATGCCCTGGGGCTGGTGGGGGTTGTAGTAGGGTTTCCGTTGAAACTGCCGGACCCTTGCATTTTTGGGTGATAAGATCACCATCATATACCCTCATTGGCGTTTCCAATGTAGGTCTTTAAAAAACATGATTTCTTTGGCTTTGCAATGGCTTGAACCAGGGAGTCCTCGCACTGCAATCCTTCAATATATGTCACAAACTATAATGTGTTTATATTTATGCTGTCACTATCACCTCGCAATTCCAACATTCAAAACCGGCGAATCACTGGTCTAATAAACTTAGATAGTCACTTATAACTTTGATTACTGAACCATCCATCTCTCCGGCCTTTTGGGATATGTATACTTGTGAGCCAGGACCAAATTGGTTTGTTTGAACACAGGGTGTCCCGGGTGTCCCTAAAATCCAATGGTTATTAGCTCGTCTCCTATATTTTACACGATACACCCTGCTTTTAACAAACCCATCTTACCGTCCAAACTTAATGTTTGATCGTTCTTTACCCTCGCATCGTTTACGGGCAAGAATGCACCTATGTTTGGACAAATCGACAGCTATCGACAGCTGGTCATTTCTGCTGATCGTCATTTTCCTTCATACAATGCCAGTAACTGTAGCTACTGTAGCTATCTGTAGCTATCGTTGCCATAAGCCATGGTGATTGAAGGTTGAACCAATTAGCCCACTACTTTCGACAAACAAACAGCTCGTGAGTTCTGCGGACCGCCAGGCTGAAGCTCAATGTAGCGAGCTGAAGGCCGAGTCGCGCAAGACTTCTTCGGAGTTGGAACGCGCCAAGCAACAGCTGCAGGGAGAGAAGCGGCAAATGCAGGCGATCGGCCAGGGCTAATGGTGATACTATGCAATAATTATTGATAAGTAATCATTGGCTACTTTGTGGTTCATCCTACATATATATATATATATATATATCCCCTGTTTTCTGAAATTGGATATGACTTACCTAGTAGGTGGGATGAGCCACGCGGTATTATTGATACTACCCCATCTAGCATAATCCCATTTCCAGAATATATCATAATATTACATAAATGACCCCCGTATGCACCCCCAATATGAATAATTAGATCCAACACCAAACCAGGGCTTCGTTTGGAGGGCATTCAACATTAGTGGGGAGAGATTTATAGGACTAGGTTCTATTGGGGTATAACTAGGCAAGTCATAACTAACACTGGTATTCTGGGCCCCTAATATAGGAAGCGCAAGTTTTGGATGGGTTATTGTTTGGCCCTCATTGCTTGCAGGATGATCGCACCCAAGACATCTTAAGAACTGGTTTGGAATTGGTGCCAAAGCCTAGGGGGGACGTATTAAGCAGGCCCATGCACTTATTTGCGCGCTGTAGGTTCTGTAGCTTTTCTCGATGGCTTTGCAGGTACGTTCATAGAGCATGCTCAGTGCCAGATAATGGTTTTGCCATGTTTTGCCCGCACTATTATTGCAATGCTTGGCACTTTCAGTTCTCGGCCGTGCGAAAATTCGCAAATTATGATCCCCAGCGATTAACTGTCGGACATCATGACGTTTCTTCAAGACATAGCTTTGGACCTCACCCTATTTTCAGAAACACGTGTGCGTTGAATGTTTTGATATCTCCGACCCACCTCATGTACAAAAGGCTGCAGCTTCCAACAAAAGACCCTGCGATACCCCAATTGACACCTGCTAAAATTTAGGCTTGTCCAGAATATCAGAATGGGGACCCACATACCCCTCAAGATGTGACGGTCAAATAAGTGTTTTCATTTGAATAGGAGAAAAATATGATAAACTGTTAGATTTGGGTCAGACAAAGCCATTGAGGCAGACCAGCAAGCGCTTCAAGTGAAAACGCGCGAGAGCACAGAGAAGGAGCGACGGATGGAGGAACGGCTTCAGACACTTGGCTTTGGCGCAAGGCTTACAGGTGAGGGTAAATGCAGATTTTCCATGATTTTTCCCATGATCCAATTCGGGGCTTATGCTGAAGTCAGGTTACCATGTCAAGTTGCCGCCAGCCTTGCCGCCTTGGGCCTGAGGCAGCTCTGCCACGAGCGAGACGAGCTGCGAGCCACCAGCAGCTCGCTGACAGTGGAGCTGCAGCAGGCTTCGATGGGTAGATGATGGGCCTGCAGAAAGAAATTGAAGCTTTGAGTGGTTCTGGGTATTCTTCTTTCATTTTCACAGACGTTTAAGCAGTGTCTCACAGAAAAAAACAAATGACTCCTCTGATTTCTTTGGTCTCGACACATTTTGGCACAGTTTGCACCCCCCTCAAACTCCATCAGTGATCACCATGGCATGGTCATTCTATCTTGGAAAATCACGCAGGAAATCGTCGGGTTTTCTCATTTGGCTGCTGGTGTCAAACATGTTTTTCAACCCTGTTTGGGATGATGGTCCGCAAATGTCCACGATATCTTTATACATTTTCAGGGGGTTGGTTGAAACCAGCAACCAATCGTATATGGATGTATATGGTTTCCGTCTTCACCACTTTCCAGAAAGTGCCAGGCCCTGGGTGCAGTAGACAACTTGGAACGTCGCTTGCAGCAGCAGATCCAGGAGACTGAACAGCTGCAAGAGCAGCACCGAAGGCAACTGGAAGCTGCCGAGTACGAGTTGCCTGGTCATGTTTAATGAAAGCAGGTGCAAAATTCCGTTTCATTATCCTTTATGCTTGTTTAAAAAGGCAAGATTTGCAACAAGATATGGGGATAGGAAAGACACACACCAGTGCACACCCCAATGGCACTAGGATGATGATGATGATGTGAATATAATGCACCATCTGGGACAGAGGTGCATGTTAACAATCGTGTCAGCGCTTCAGATCCAAAATCTCAGCCGCTTAGGCTTAAATTCATGAAGCATATGCCGTTTGGTGCTCAACACCAATTGAAATGATTTTCTTGATCAAAAACGCCAAAGCACAGTTGATTTTTGGTGCAGAACACACGAAATTTTCTCCTGAGAAAGAGTATTGATTTTTTGGACAGTGATAAGCCAAGTTTTGCACAATTCCTGCCGGAATTGTGAATCCAAAGGTGCAGTGCAAAGAGTGAGGATCTCATTCCATAGAGATTTAGTTTGATAATGTCTGTGCATCTTTGATGCATCCGTCGGTAGACATAAACTTAGTGCAGCAGATGTCACGAGAGCTTGAACTAAATTTCTTGGGAGTGCGTGCTCCACTGCGACAGTCAGAAATATTTTCAGATGGGAAAGCTGCTCACAACTGAGAACAGTTGTGGAAAATGTGAGAGAAACCGATTCCAACACTCTAGACTTTATGCCATTTGCTTGTCTTCAGAAGCCATCGGCAACCACATGTAACTACAAGCATCCGAGCATTGACCTATAGTGCTTAGCGCAGTGCGATTTATTTGGATTGTGCCCGTGCACTCAGTTCAGAGAGTCTCGCAGTTGTGATCTCGAATTTAATTTGCGAAGCCATAATCAGTTGCACATATTTCTCCGTTTTTTTTGGTTTTGTGCAATCTTCACATTTGGTGGAACCAAATGTTTGCTTGAATGTTCTGAACTGCAGAAAGAGCCACTTGAGAAGTGGTGGAAACGTAGTGATAGCAGGAAAGTAGACAAGCCAAGTGTCTGAGCGAATGACCATCTCAGCCAAGAACAGTGAGACATAGTTTCAGAATTTGTCACTTAGATCCACTTTAAATTTGGACTGATTTGCAAATTTCGTTCACTGCTGTTCACTCATTGTTTTGCATGTGACACAGAAGAAGTTGCTTGACACCGACTTTTGCACCATAGAAGGTGCTAATTAGGTCAACGTTTGGGTCGACAAGAATTTCCAAGTGAGTAGGCTGTGAGAGAACAGAACTGAAGGACTTGGATCTAACCCAAACTGATGCAAAGAAAACAGTTTTTCATCCTGCCAAAGGCTGGATGTGCTGTCCATGGAATAATGAATTCCATCCCGGAATCTGGCTCAAGGGCCACACCGCGATTATGGAAAAGATCAGAACAGAGATTTCACTGGGAGTGACATCATAAGAACTCACATTTTAAGATCTTGAAAGGTATCTGGTTGACAACCTACTGTTTATCCCCTGGGGCTGTTAAATTCCGCATGGTAGCGGAGCACGTGGTGCTCAGAAAGTAGTTGATCCAGTTTTCAGTTGGGACAACGCCCCCAATAGGGACAACATAGAATTACAACCAGTTTTTCCGGTGTGCAGCCATGGCCTCTGGAAGGGAGCGGTCTCGTGAACTTGATGACCGTGGGAGATCGCGTCAAAGGATCGAAAGTGGTCGCCCAATGATGGTCTCTGAGCGTCACAGATCGTTGCCTGTTCCGTCCCTTGGATCCATGCAGCCAGATGCCAAAACTCTTGCGCTTGAGAAGCAGGTTCATGAACTCCAAGCGAACTTAGTGAATATGGGAAAGAATCTGGAGACTGTGGTTGAGCAGATGAAGGGACAACAGTCAGCCCTTCTTGCTGCCAGCAAAGCGTTTCAAAGTCAACAGGTTCAATTGAATTCCTTGCAAAGTGCTGCGCAGAATGCAGCAGCACAAATCCCTGCAGGTAGCAACACGCCTGTTGATCCGACTTCGCACGCCACAGATTCCAGGAAGATCGAGAGTTTGTCCAGCCCATTCTCTTCGCCTCTTGGCGGAGGACTTGGTTTTGGTGACTTGTCGAGTGCCCCAACAGCCACTAATCCAGCTGTGCGCATTCCAGGTGTGGAGAGCAGTCAGGCCCGGGTCATGAATCAAGCTGGCTCGGAGACAGTGGGAGCTTCGGTCGGACTTGATGCATTGGCCAAGTCAGATCGATGGCTGCCCGCCATGCCTTCAGTGGATTCATCGAAATGGCGCACACGCTTGGATGAAATTTTGGGCATCGAATCATTTGTAGAAAACCTAGTAAGTTGGGTTGGCCTGATCAATCATGAATTTGCCCATGAAATTCGTTTTTCAGCCAGTTGTCTTGATGCGATTCCCAACCACCAGCTGAGCACAGCGCAGCTTGCACGTGGAGCCCGTCTACTTGGTATGTTGCGGCAGATTTTTGGTCAGACGGCCAAAGCAAGAATAATTCTGTTGGCATATCAGGAAAAGCCCGGACCAAAGAATGGCTTCGAAGCACTTCGGCTTATCGTGGCAGAGTACATGCTGAAATCAAGACAGGAAATTTTGCATTTTCGTAGTGCTTTAGTGAATCGTACTTTCAAAGCAGCCAGCATCACTGAGCTGATCCAAAATCTTGACTATGAAGAGAGCCGTTATCAGAAATTGCTCGCAATGTTGCCTACTCATTTGAGTCGGGATGGACTGTTGATTCAATCCTCGGACTTTAGCATGATCCTCTTTCGTAGCCTAACTGGTTCAGCTCGTGACTATGTGATGCTTCATTCCAAAACCGATGAGTATGTAGACTTGAAAGCCGCAGCTTTGAGGTATGAATCCAGTTCCAGAATTTGGACAGAGATTTCTGGAAACACCAATTCGCACTACATGCACAGTGCTTTGGATGGTGGGAAAAAGGGAAAAGGAAAAGGGAAAGGCAAGAAGGGAAAGGAGAACTCAAGCAGCAGGAGCGGTTCAGCAGGAAAGGACGAGAATGAGAAAGAAAAGAATGATACTTGCTTCCGTTGTGGTCGCAAAGGTCATTACAAGACAAATTGTCATGCCAAGAAAGATTCCAATGGGAAGCCGCTGGACATGAGTACTGCTGCCAAGAATAGCAAGAGATCAGATTCCAAGGAGAAAAAGGGGCCAGAGAACAACAGTGGTGGAAAGGGCAAAGGCAGTGGTCAGGGAAAGAAAGGTACCGGAAAAGGCAAGATCAATGAACTTGTGGAGCAGCACAAGGAAGGCGAGAATCCGCCTGAAGGTGATGGGACTGGATCCAGTTCTACGGACCATCAGCCACCAATGAAGTCTTTCATTGGCCAGTGGTACCAACAGAAGGTGTTGAACTTTGAAAAGTCCCTTGACCATTTGCAGAAGCAGAGCAAGAACGTCTCGTTTGACTCTGACACTTTGTCGGCATGCAGCGTTGAGCATTGTTGTTGCAGCGTTTTTCCTTCATGTGCTGATCAAAGTTTTCCTGACTCAGAGTTTTCAAGCCACTTGCAAACAGACAATCTGTTTTTCATGCCTTTTTTATGCCCAATGAGTAATTCCAATGAAACAAGATGTTTGCAGCAAGCCTCGGATAGCCATCGTGATGCTGATTGGTGGCTCATTGACTCAGGAGCCAGCGCCTCTGTTGTGAGCGCACGATTTGTAGATCGATACCGAATTGTCAAGTCCGTGAGTTTGAAACCAAATTCGGGACCGGGATTTTCCACAGCATCAGGCGAAGTGATCTTTCCAATTTCTCTTGTTTGTCTACGAGTGTTTTTCACCATGGTCGCAACCAATGATCCGTCCAAAACTTTCTTGAAAGAATGCTGGATTTCGGCGTTTGTTGCAGATGCTCCAAATAATGTCCTCTCAGTGGGGAATTTGCTTCGAAAAGGATGGAGTCTTGGTAGTGACGGCGGTGAGGTGTCCGTGCACTTTGGCAATTTCAGACTGTCAAGTGTGACATGGCAAAATGTTCCATGGATTTTGCATGACAGCAAACACATGCCAATCGATGTGCCAAGTGACAAAAGTTTGGAAAGGAAATCGGTTGAGAAGATGGTGAATTCCGAAGAGCTTGCATTTGAAGACCAGCCATTTGTAATGACAACAAAGCGCTCAGCGGATACGGATATCCGAGAACTGGATCCCGCAGCCGTTTCTAGCACTTTGAATCCGAACCCCAATGAAGTTTCCATACGTGATCAGCTGGAGGCTGAACGAATTCAGTTTTCCAGCGAGCCGTTTGACTATGATTTTGAGCCCAATCACGCAACCGAACTCGATGCAGATGTTTCCAATTCACCTTTTCTGGCAGGTCCTGATGATTCCAGGCAGGTGGAGAGCGGTGAGCATAGTCATCCATCCATTTTGAGAAAGGATAGGAAGAATTTGGACAAGTTGCAGGAACATCGTATGCAGGGTCATTTTCCATTTCATCCAGACTGTCTAACATGCGTTGCAGCCAAGTCCACCAGCCATCGTAGACGGAAACGCAAAGACGCCATGCAAAGCGAGCTGATTTGTGACTTCTTGTTCATTCCAACTGGGATGCGTGCACCTTCAACTTATAAGTATTTGATTTTGGCTGACGCTATCACTGGGATGCGAGGTATTGCACCAGTTGAGACCGACGCGCGGTCCACTCAGCAATGGGTCAAAGCTTGGCTTGCAGAATTCAACCTTGTTGGGCCTTCGAAATATCCCTTAGAAATTCTTACAGATGCTGAACAAGCAGTGACTGCTTTGCTTCGAGGGATTGATGTAGGTAGAGCCTTGTCAATCGTACGGGGGGCCCCGCAAGCGCATCAATCTGTAGGTGCCGCAGAAAATTCTGTGAGAGTCATGAAAGAGGGTTTGGCAACTTTGAGGCAGGACCTCAGAAGCAATGGGTTGGATATCAATTTTGGGAGTCGAGCTGCTATTAACACAGCACTTGCCTACATTTGTTTTTGTTCAAACTTGCATGGGTCTCATTTGGACACTAAGAGTAGCCCTAAGTCTTTGGCATTGGGGAGGGACATCAAGAGAGCGACAGGCTTATATGGTTCAGTTGTACTTGCAGAAGTTCCCAAAAGCCTTAAAGGCCGGGTGGTATCTAGATTTGAACGTGCAGTCTATCTTCGCCCTGACTTCAACTCTTTGGGAGACGTTTGTTGCCTTAGAGTAGAAGGGGAGGAAATTGTTTTTACTGCCAAAAGTATAAAGTGGATTCATCCGTTGGAATTTGACCGTCGTTTATGTCCATCCATGCTTTTGGAGTTTGATTCCAGTAGGCCGAAAGATGATTTGCAGCCAGATCCACAGACATTGGAAGATGATGCTAACCAGAGTAGACCGAAGATCATCCCTGCCAAATCCTTCGGGGACATCAAGAATGTTCCTGCAGAATGGATCAGACAGCATGGCAAGACACCTGGTTGTGGAACTTGTGAAAGAGACAGTTTTCGAAGTCGTGTGCATTTCAGAAAATGTGTCGATAGATACATTGACTGGTTGAGAAAACAGCGTGAGCCATCTCTTGAGGTTTCAAAGCATTCCACATACCGCAAAGAACATGACAGTCATCGCCCGGATGTCAGAGTAATTGAACTTGGTCGCGAGTCAGCTGCGCAAGAGTCTTCAATTTCTCGGTATCCCCGTTTGCGGGGTAAACAGCCCGGACCAGCCTTTCTGCAAGATCCCACAGCCCAGTTGGCGGATGGGGCAGAGCCGGAAGGGGGTGAGTACTCTCCTTCCATCTTGGGAAAGGACGATGTGCCAGGAGCTGAGAATAGTCATGTTGATTTCCAGCCTGATGTTGACATGGTAGCAGATCAGGATGATGTTGAAATTGATTTGGTAGATTTTGCAGAGGCATCCAATGGGAATCAAGATGACGCCATGCTTGTTGATCAGGTGACTCGTTTTGATGAATATGAATTGGAAAGCATCGAGAACAGACACGTGGGTTTCATGCAGAGTGTTTATCAGGTGAAAGGTAGTAAACCACGCCGTGAGAAAGCAGATCTGTGCGGAACACCCATCTATGTAGTTTTCCCTGGATATGTGATTTCTGATGCAACTGGCCAGTATCTTGACAACGAACTTGCTTTCAAAGGTATGTTTACTGAAGTCACCTCGATGACTTCGCAACACGTTGGGAAGCCAATTCCAGAGTCAGAAGCCAAAGTTCTTGCCAAGAAATGGGGAATTCCAATTATCAGTTGTCGTTGGGTGTGTGTTCAGAAGGACGACACAAATGTGCGAATGAGGCTGGTAGCCCGAGAAGTGGCTAAAGGTCAGGCATCCGCCAGAGACTTAATGGTCAGTTCCCCAACCAGTTCCATCGAATCACTTAGAATCATGCTTGCAACCGCCGGAGCAGATGATTTATATGTAATGGGTATAGACGTGAGTGCTGCGTTTATGGCATCACCCCTTGGAATGAAGCTTGGAAAGCCAATAAAAGTTTTACTGAAGTTTCCTCCTTCTTCCATGACCCTGATGGACGGTAGCCCGATCTGCTTGATTGCTGAAAAGGCCATCAATGGCCTGAGAACATCTGGTCTTGCCTGGGTTGAACACCTCTCACATTTGGTCCAAGAACTAGGTTTACACCCAAGCCCTATTGAGCCCACGGTTTTTGCTGGGTATTTAAAGGTAGGAAAAGGCAAAACAAACAAATTGGTTCAAATTATTGCCTATGTTGATGACTTATTAGTCTTTGCCAGTTCCAAGGAAGAAGCGATGATTGTGTTCAATCATCTCGCCAATCATCTTAGAATAAAGCAAACTGGTGAAATCAACAGTTCGGAACATGGAGGTGGGAGCCTTCGATTCCTGGGACGCACCATTGAGAGAAAGCCAAGCAGTCGGACCCTCACAGTGAAGTTGGATGATACGTATTTGGATAGTGTATTTGAATCGTATCAGATTTCTAATGCAGCCAGCAGGCCACCACCAGATCTGAGACCAATCCTCGATAACGAGAGTAAAGCAGATCCAATTTCGCAAGAAGCTGCTTTGAAATACCGAGCTGCACTCGGGAAACTCAGTTGGATGAGCCAAACCATGGTATTTCTGTGCATTTATTGCGCCTTGTTGGCCACAGGTATGGCCGAGCCGACCGATGCACATGAGCATGCTATGCGAGCTGTGTTGAGGTGGCTTCGTAGTTTAAAGAGCATGCAGCAATGTTTTCCATCACCAGAAGCAAAGCCATTCGACACTGATTCTCACAAACTCATCATGTATTGCGATGCTTCTTGGGCACCTCTCCGAATGCTGCGCAGGAGATCCATAAGTGGATGTGTGACTTTCTATCGAGGATCGGTGGTAAAGGGATTCTCTCGAATTCAACAGATCGTAGCTACCAGCAGTTGTGAAGCTGAATTGTCGGCACTTGCTGACTGCATGCAGGAAGCAATTGGACTAAGTAGAATTTCACAGCATTTCTTCTTTGACACCCATTCGCAGATCACATCTCTCCATGAAGGAGTTCAACATGCCGAAGCTATCCATCGACTAATCAATTTTTTGTTTGCGACTGAACATATCACGGAAGAGAGGCCAAAGGTCGAGATTGAGTGCAGATGTGATTCACAAGCAGCTATCAGAGTTTTGTCGGCTTCAGGACTGCAGCGGAGATCTCGCCACGTGGAATTGCGAATTTGTTTTTGCCAGGACCTTGTAAAGAAGCGATATATCGTATTGACTTGGGTTGAAGGCGAAGAACAAATAGCTGATCTCTTTACCAAAACTCTAGGACTGCGACTGTTTATGAAACATCTTGTGGCCATGGGATTCCACGAGGCCCCAGAAATGCCTGAAGTAATGCCTGAGAAGATTTCGTCCAAAGCCCAATCAGCCAAGAAGCCAAAGGGGGAGAACAAAATCCAACAGCAAGCAGTTTCGTCCACCGAGAAAGATGTCGCAAAGGAACGCGACAGAATCCTCATGCCTGCTGTAGTCTTTTCATATTTTTCCAAGGAGTGTGTCCTCATTGAAGCGTGTGAGATTTCAAATGTTTCTTGCCATGATTTTGCGTATTTAGTGCTGGAAATTGGCTGTGAGAGTAGCTCACATCTGACCAAAACAGCATTCAAAGACTTGAAGCGTGGGACCCTCATTGTCTGTTGTACTGAACCTTCACACCTGGAAGAATATTGGAAAGATATTAAGATATGCTTACAGGATTTCAAGAAAGCGATGAAACCATCATACATGCATATTTCGTTGCCTTGCACTGGAGGTAGTAGCCTCCAACGCCTATCAAAGAATGAGGATTTGAAGGCAGAAAGCATGCAGGAATTTCTGAGGTTGATTGGATTTTGTTTTGAACTGATACCGCATGTCCTCCTTTGGTCATTTGAACTTCCCAAGCGAAATCAATACTGGACCAGAACTGAGTTGCAGGAGCTGTTGAAATGTAGTAAACAACCTCTTTATAGCCAGTTTGTCCAATATTGTCAACTTGACGCAGAACCGATCAGCAAGATTCTTCAATTTGTCAGCAACCATCCTTTGATTGTGCAGTCCTTGGCATGCTTTTCAGTTTGCTCTTGCGATGATGGACGTCATAAGCATTTTAATGAGATCAACTGGACAAACACTGAAAGGTATCCCTGGAAATTGTGTGGGTGCCTCATCGCCTCTGTGAAAAGCATTTTCGAGAAAGAGCTTTATGATTTCCGACCGCATGGGCCAGACAACGCCTATCTGATGTGGGACCCGAAACAACCTGAGGATTTTCGATTTTCACGAAAGAGATTGGCTGAATTTCCTATCTCGGCAGCCTGAAACTTAGTGAGCTTCGGGTTTATATGAGGTGACAGGTTTTCAGCAAAGTATTCCAACCTTTGAATTATATAGCCATGGGACATGTTGGATATGAGAAGATTTGAGAAGCAGTGGCGAGCGAAGGCAAAAGATGTCAATTTTTCCTTTAGTCTCATCATTGCAGATCTTTTAAGACTCATGCAATCCCATGTGACTTCCAGCCTTTTGACACTTGCAATCATTTGCACTTCAGTACATCGAATTTTCCCTTGTGTGCAGATCCTCCGCCATGACACGAAAGGGGGTGTGAATATAATGCACCATCTGGGACAGAGGTGCATGTTAACAATCGTGTCAGCGCTTCAGATCCAAAATCTCAGCCGCTTAGGCTTAAATTCATGAAGCATATGCCGTTTGGTGCTCAACACCAATTGAAATGATTTTCTTGATCAAAAACGCCAAAGCACAGTTGATTTTTGGTGCAGAACACACGAAATTTTCTCCTGAGAAAGAGTATTGATTTTTGGACAGTGATAAGCCAAGTTTTGCACAATTCCTGCCGGAATTGTGAATCCAAAGGTGCAGTGCAAAGAGTGAGGATCTCATTCCATAGAGATTTAGTTTGATAATGTCTGTGCATCTTTGATGCATCCGTCGGTAGACATAAACTTAGTGCAGCAGATGTCACGAGAGCTTGAACTAAATTTCTTGGGAGTGCGTGCTCCACTGCGACAGTCAGAAATATTTTCAGATGGGAAAGCTGCTCACAACTGAGAACAGTTGTGGAAAATGTGAGAGAAACCGATTCCAACACTCTAGACTTTATGCCATTTGCTTGTCTTCAGAAGCCATCGGCAACCACATGTAACTACAAGCATCCGAGCATTGACCTATAGTGCTTAGCGCAGTGCGATTTATTTGGATTGTGCCCGTGCACTCAGTTCAGAGAGTCTCGCAGTTGTGATCTCGGATTTAATTTGCGAAGCCATAATCAGTTGCACATATTTCTCCGTTTTTTTTGGTTTTGTGCAATCTTCACATTTGGTGGAACCAAATGTTTGCTTGAATGTTCTGAACTGCAGAAAGAGCCACTTGAGAAGTGGTGGAAACGTAGTGATAGCAGGAAAGTAGACAAGCCAAGTGTCTGAGCGAATGACCATCTCAGCCAAGAACAGTGAGACATAGTTTCAGAATTTGTCACTTAGATCCACTTTAAATTTGGACTGATTTGCAAATTTCGTTCACTGCTGTTCACTCATTGTTTTGCATGTGACACAGAAGAAGTTGCTTGACACCGACTTTTGCACCATAGAAGGTGCTAATTAGGTCAACGTTTGGGTCGACAAGAATTTCCAAGTGAGTAGGCTGTGAGAGAACAGAACTGAAGGACTTGGATCTAACCCAAACTGATGCAAAGAAAACAGTTTTTCATCCTGCCAAAGGCTGGATGTGCTGTCCATGGAATAATGAATTCCATCCCGGAATCTGGCTCAAGGGCCACACCGCGATTATGGAAAAGATCAGAACAGAGATTTCACTGGGAGTGACATCATAAGAACTCACATTTTAAGATCTTGAAAGGTATCTGGTTGACAACCTACTGTTTATCCCCTGGGGCTGTTAAATTCCGCAGATGACGATGATGATGATGATGCTGGTGGTGTTGGTGGTGGTGGTGGTGATGGTGGTGGTGGTGGTGGAGTGGTGGAGTGGTGGTGGAGTGGTGGTGATGGTGATGGTGTTGGTGTTGATGTTGATGTTGATGTTGGTGATGAGGAGGGAGGGACAGAGGGAGGGAGGGAGGGAGGGAGGGAGGGAGAGAGAGAGAGAGAGAGAGTGTATGCAACAGCATGCAACAGCATGCAACAGCATGCAACAGCATGCAACAGCATGCAACAGAGTTGGTAGGCACCCTGGAATGAAACAAAGATGGCAAGCAAGGGGGAGGGATGTACCTGAAAAATCCTGAAACAATCACAAGGTCCCAGTTTGTTGTGTCGTGGGCGTCAAGAGATTGGAGCTGTTTGATGCTGGGTACCAGCACTTGCTCGACAATTGTGGACATTTATATTATGATACATTTTCTATGGTGCTATGTAAGTCTCGGATGCATACTATATATAAGGATTGTTTTCCTGGTTTCTTGATTTGTTTCCTAGCTGTAGGGTAAACCATAAGAGTACCGTCATTGTTTCATACGCCCGGTCGTTGTTACATTTCACACTTCACTGATGCAGTGACTTGTCTCATAATGAGGTCACCACATGTCTCCACACAGTATACTCAACATACTGTATCGTGCTGATGATTCAAAATATGTTCCATCCAGATTCATAATCACTCAATGTGCCTCATATCTACTTGTTTTTTTTGGGGGATGTTATGTTTTGAAAGCACTTGACATCACCACTGCGCTCTGCCGTGTCCCACCTCATGTCCGTGCACCGAGGTTTGTGAATGAGAGCATGCCGTACCAGCAACGGCTGGGGGAGATGGAAGCGCAGCTTGCGCATCAGGAGCACCTTGCCATCCCTTGTGGGGAGAATGATAATGAACCAGTGGATTTTGGGGTTCTCACTCAAAGATTACATTATGTGTTATCATGTGACAGCACATCTGGCAAAAGAACGCTGTGCGAGATGGTTTATTATCGGCAATTGCCATACATTTGGTTCCTTGTGGGCTTTCAGGTCTGTGTGTGTCCGTGCTAGTAGATGATACATGTTAATCTATGGCCGGCCATTGATTTCGAGGTCGCTAGCAGAGGAGACAGGGACGCACACAAAATCTCCGTGAATGTGGAGCTGACGAATTTTATCAATAAAGCGCATTAAAAGCATAAGATGACAACCACAATGTCACAGATGTGTTTGGACATGTTTGGACCATCTTGTTGCTATCGGAGGTTGCCATGCGAATCATGCGAGTCAATGTTGTGGCTCCCAGGGAAGACATTTCAAAACACGTTCCAACAATCTACACTGCGTTCAAAAAGTTCATCAAACATTTCCCTGTGAATTGGTACTGTATGCTTTATATTTTTTTAAAAAACAAAACTCATCAGAATAAACGCGTGATTTTTCAGCAAGCCATCTTTGAGTACCAGAGGGTATCAATTTTATATGGGTCGACTATGGATTGTTGCCAAGCAGTTTGGGTTCTGATCATTCGCTGAGGCAAAAGTTCTTGGAGCGGGAGGCCATCGCCTACCGCGAACGCGACAAGGAGTCTCCAATCACAAGGGTTCTCGCGCACCACATGAGCTCTGTGGGGTATCACTGTGGTTGGTGGTACTTGGTGTCATTGCTTTGAGAGCTTGAGTGATAGGGTCAGTCCTTTTGGGAGATGCTAGGGCCATGGCGGCTATGGGATAAAGCTTCAGCCCTTCTCAGCAGTCAAACCCATCCTGTGCCCGGGGCTGGAGCAGGAGCGCGCAGAACTTGAAGCCGCCAAGGAGGAACTCAGACAGAGAGAAGCCTTGCAGGCTGGCATGTGATGAGTTGAGATCCATGAGAAGCAAACTGAATACAGTAAACGTTGGTACGACTCGTACTATCCTGTCATATCTGTTACATTATGTTACAGTCATGCACATGTATGTGTGCATCCATATGTGCGGGGACATATGTATATAATTGTAAATATATATGCACATATTTGCGTGAGTGTGTGTGTGTGTATTGAATGGCATATGGTATATTGCAAATTGATATAATATAACTCGTATAGGCATACAAAGAACATTGATCGTTGCTAATTTTTGGTTTTTGGGTGCTAGTCCATGTCCACCCATGTTTCATCGCGATTCATCAGTTTTTTTTTGTCGCGAGGAACGCCGGGCTCGTGAACTCCATGAGGAATCCTTGCGCGCACAGATGGCGCATGAGGAGGCTGCACAGCTTCGCAGCTTGAAGGAAACCGATTGGATATATGATATATAGCTCGTCGGAAAAAATGTTAATGGGATGAATGTTTGGTAAAACAATACTAAACCATCCCCAAAAGTACCAGAGGTGGCATAAACCATCAACATACAAGTTCTACCCTCTTTATTCCAGCATTCCCAGCGGGGATGCGGCCTAGGTCGGGAGATTGCAGAGGCCTTCGACTCATGAAGCACAGGAATTCTAGCCAAGATTGCAGCCATAAGTAAGTGGTGGCATCAGCGCAAATTAAGCAAACAAATTTGAGAAATAAACGCAATAAACGCATACCGTAAATTCAAAGATGAGTAATCAGTAAATAAATAGATGGGAGATGGATGGAGATGGCAGTGGGACAGTTGCCAGAAGGATGTTGGGGAGAGCCGGGAGAACATGCCATAGTTGAAGCGAGCTGGCACCTCAACGAGTGCCATGCTTCCCCTTTACCTGTGCCAACTTTTAGCTGGGTGAAATCCTGATTTTGACTCATTTTGGTGGTCTCTTTTTTGGTCATTGTTGCCCATGTTTGTCGCCTCCTTCCATGTTTCAATTCCATGCAGGCCGGTTAAGCCACCATGTCTTTGAATCCCATCATAATAACCATGTAGAATTATATAGAAATCTTTGAAAACCACATGTATTCCTTCACTGTTTGCTCATTTGGTCATTGCATGGTTGAGCGTGACTCAATAGGTGCAGTCTGCCCGTGAAGCCGCTGACCGCAGCCGGGAAGCGGCGGAAGGCCTGCGGTGCAGTGGCCATTTTTGGGTAGCAAATTCGTGGTGATTTTTGGATAAATATTGATAAATAGATGTTAGATACATATACACAGACACATGCGGTTTTATATACGTAGTTTTATTATATATATATATACATATCCCTCCGGAGCGGACGTTCGCCCAAAGTTTCATTGGGGGTTTAGTTACGTTGTGACTTGTTCAGGAGTTATTTCAGATTTGTGTAGGGTTTGCTTAGGATTGGTTTGGATTTTCTTTAGGGTTTGTTTAGGGATGTTTAGGGTTTATTTAGGGTTTGTTTAGTATTTAGGGTTGCTTTAGGGTTTGCTCACGTATGGTTGATTTAGGGTTGGTTTAGGGGTTGTTTGGGGTTTAGTTAGGGTTGGTTTAGGGTTAGGTTAGTTTGGGGTTCTTGCAAAGTCTTGCAGTTTGTGGAGGTTTCAGTTAACTGCTCGAAACACTGCAAATTACAGAGGATATCTTTAAGATACGCTTCAAAAGGTAATTTTGGCACCGTCTTAGGTAAGCGCAAAAATGCAATGAGACGCGGGTAAAAAAACAATATTTTGCATGCCCGACTCGTAGTCTTCAAAAAACACGCATGGAAACAACTCAGAAAATTGCAGTCCCGCATGGAATTCCGTGCATTTCGGCCAAACGCCAGCCCCCTAGCGATATGTATATATATATATATGTATGTATGTATGTATGTGTGTGTATGTGTAAATACTGTGCACATACATATATATATATATGTATCTGTGTGTGTGTGTGGTAGTCCTTATTTGGAATACTAAACACCAGTATCAGTACTATGTAATTGTCTTCAAAATAGGACAATCATGTTGCCGTACATCTTCATGTTCTCAGGTGAGTTGAGGCTGGAGAGCGCCCGGCGGAAGTCCGCGGAACAGCGTGGCGACGACTTGCAGCAGCAGGTCAGGACGGTCAGGGCAAGTCGTGGCTGAAGATTTCCACGGAAAACTCAAATGGCGTTGTTTGAAAATAGAGGACCCCAATTCATCATGTTTTTTCATGTTTTATGCATGGTTTATCATCGTTTTCCCTTCACATGTATTTTTTGGAGGTACACACTCCATTTTTACACCCACCCAAATGTCATGAAATGGTGATGACATGGGGGTGATAGATGATGATAGGTCAGGAACATGTGCAAATAAATAGCCGAATACCCGACGGTTTTAACATTGACCATTTCAATGAATGTTTCATTCTCATGCACATAATGGACATGCACATAATGTACATACACTGCCAAAGGCCCAAGGCACTGTTGAAGCTAGGGTCGCTCTCTTCGCAGAGTGACCATGAGATAACAACAAAAATGACAACATGGAAAATTCAGATTTTAATGATAAACTCCATGTTTTCAGCCTAAGTCCACGGATCAGTTTATAAGAACAAGTCTTTGAAAATGCCGATGCCCAAGCTGAGGGTAAAGTTAGAAGGAGATGATAAATGACAGCTTTGAATAGCCAGTCAGGCAGTCAGAATCTCTCCAACTCTTCAGCATAGGCCATGGGCAGTGCCAACGCCACACCCCCTCTCACCAGCATCCCTTCATTCCAAGGTTGACAAGCTGCAAACTTCAGCGACAGGTGCCTCCGTCAAAAAGCTGGTCGGGGTTCCATAAACAAAGTTGCACAGTCAACTGCTATCAAAATCGTACTCGTACTTTGGGGGTGCAGTTCCAGTTAGAAGAAGTGTTAGAAGTGGACATAGAACCACATAGGGGTTATATTACCAGGCTTATGGGGGAATTATTTCATTACTTCCCTATCTTTCTTGGTGGTGCCAGGCCCCGGTTTCGGCAGCTCGGAAACTGAAGTGCAGCTCCGGATGCAGGCACGGATCAACCATCCAATTTGGGGCCGTGCATTCGACTGTCCCATGGTGTGTCTCGTCGTCACCCCTGAATTTGTTGTTTTTTGTTGGTTTTGTTTGTGTTTTTTAATTAATGATCACAATCATTGGTGGGGACTTCACGCGTAGCTGGTTGTCTCTACCGCTGTCACACGGCATTAAAGTCAAAGGAAAATCCAATTTGGGGCGTATGAAGATGGCCTCAACCCAGTGGAAGACCAACGGTTCACCAACTGGAAGCGTACAATCATGGACCACTAGCTGCAGTTTCCCCAGGCGTGGGTACAAGTTTAACAACCTGTTCACATGTAGCAGGTAGCGGCCGTTTGTGGCCAAGAATGTTTGGCTTTAGTTCACTTACTGTACATCCGCGCTTCTGTGAGCTAATCCCGTACTAATCCCCATGTTTAATTGGTTGCTTGGTTACGATTTGAATTAATTAAGCCGGATTTGAATGGGTGATATGCCCATCAACATGTTCCACAATACTCTGGCAGTGGGACCTACTATTCCAATTTCGGTCGGTGCTATAGATTAATAATAGGATAGAATAGGAAAGCCGATGGATATTTGATGAACATGGTTGTGAGCCACCTGCCTGAGTAAACCTCGGTGAAAGGTGGGTCAATGCTAGTAGCAGTTTGTTGCCATAAATGGAGGAATATGCCACCCAACTGCAAAAAATGCAGCATAAGCGGGTATCTAGTACCTAAGATTGGCGATGTAAAAATAGTAGCAATGAAATCAATGAAATCCATGCCAGGCTACATTCTCCACTGAAATGAGCGTTGGTCCTTCCAGCCAGGTGAGCTGTGTAACACAGCAGCGGGATACCTTGCAGCAGGACGGGGCGAACGCTTCAAGAATCCAAACAACATTGAGCTGATGATGGAAGTTTTAAAAATCATCCAAAACCATATATGCAAAATGGGTTAAGACCGGTTAAGATGAATTTCCCATGGAGATGGACATATGAAGAATGCGATCCAACTCTTAGGGATCTTAGGGGCTCCACTTCTCAGTTTAGTCGCGATATGTCGCGATTCAGAAATCCTCGAGAGGAGAGGATCCACAAATTATCCCTGGATTCCTGAAGTGAGGCTTTCCAAAAGCTTCTCTTGAAACATGAAAGTTGCCATTCGCTTTCTGGGCTGCCCACCAAAGAGGCCTCATTTGCCTGCTCCCCTTTGCCCCTGGCCTTTCCTCCTTGAGGGGTCCTGGGGGAAGTAGGCGGGCAACGCTGTAAAGAAGGACGGGTATCAGACCGACTTACTCTAAGTTGAATTTCCCTGGCTTGGCTGAACTCAGATCTGGCTCTCAAACAAGAGGTTTCCACTTATTCTCGCCGTTGAGCTGCGTCAACTGTTTGCTGCCATGGCAGATTGCAATTGTTGCAACAGCCTTGGGTCAAGTCCGGCATTCCAACTCCTCTTGAGCATTGCTGTTGTGATCCTATTCCTTCTGATTGGGATCTACGGCATCTCCATCATCATTCTCTCGAACTGGGACTTGAGTGGATTTGATTTCTCAGATGAGTGGCAGAGCGCAGCTGACTTCTATGTCACGTCCCAAGACTTGGCGTATTGGTTCGGAGCGATTGTCACTGACCGCAGTTACTGTTTTTGAGCAACATTTCTACCTCTGTAGCATCTTGAACCCAGCAAACATCTTAGGTCTTAGGATTGTTATAATATGGATTAACTGTTTGCTTTCCCAGAGAGTAGGGACATCCAAGGGTCCCTTTAAGAAGATCTGTGAAGATACAGCTGTCACTCAGGTTGGCGTGTTATGGTTAATTGCTATATGTTCTCGATGCTGTGCACCGTGCTGTTGCCAGTTGAGTGACGTCCAATGCCCCTGCAGCCCCTGCAAGACGTTTCATATGTTGGATGCGCCCTTCTTCATTGGTGTTTTGATTGCCGTGTGGCCCGTGAACATGATTCGCTCGCAGAGGGATGTGCCGTGGACGGAAGACAATAATGTGTTCCACACTGAGGCAGGGAGGACATGTTTTCGGGTTCAACATGGGCTTTGGAATGTAAATATGCCACGGCATGCCTGGCTCAAGAAATGTCAAGAACTAGCCGACCCGGTGCCAGGGCTTCATACTGTTCACAGATGCGGTATTGGTGATTGGCCTGCTGATCCTCCTGGTGGCTATCCCTTCGAGCTTCGTGAAGTGGCGCAAGATGGTTTCGGGTGGGCCCAGGCTCAGATTGTAAACAGTGGTGGCTTAGGGGGTTCGGGGGCGTCAGTTTTCAAGTGGACCAGAGGCAAAAAAAGTATCATACATATGTACATACATACATACATACATACATACATCCATCCATCCATCCATCCATCCATGCATACATGCATACATGCATACATGCATACATGCATACATGCATACATGCATACTTTACTTTACTTTACTTTACTTTACTTCCTTAATTTACTTTAATTTACTGTTTTTAACTTTGTTACCTACTTACTTGCTTGCTTGCTTGCTAATTACTGACATGCTTTACTTTACTTTTATTTTACCATACTTACTTACTTACTTACTTGCTTACTTACTTACTTACTTAATTTTACTTTACTTTACTTTACTTTACGTTACTTACTTTACTTACTTGCTTTGCTTTACTGCACTTTACTTTATTACCTACTTGCTTGCTTGCTTACTTACTTTACCTTACCTTACCTTACTTGCTTGCTTGCTTACTTACTTACCGACTTACTTACTTACTGACTGGCTTATTTACTAACATTACGCGCTGACACCATCGTTTGCCCAAGAATTTACAAGACGTTCATGTATCTCAACATCCATATCATGACATGTTGCTCAGCAAAACATGATCATACATTTTCCATCTACATCATACCAAAACAATTCCAATATGAACACATGGAAACTGTGCCCCGATTAGATATATATATATATCATAACATGAGAGATATGTGTTCTGCTTTCACAACAACCTAATGAATCATTTGTTCAACACATATCTTACTATAACGATCGAAACATGTTGATCCGCATCACATGATCATCTACGTTTAAACATATCTTAGTATAACAATCAAACATGTTGATATGCATCACATGATCATCTCAGTTGAAATATTGATCATCATGCTTGGCCGTCCCGCCGTAGTACAATAAAATAACGGTTCAACAGGGTATGAGGTTGTGGCAGCTCCTCTTGGACTGGTACACGCCAGCCGAGCGAAACCCACTCACTAGCTGTGCTGTGGCTTTGTGCACAGAGGTGCAGTGGGTGACCGGAAAAACACACAATGAAAAAAGAGGTATTAGCTACTAGACCAAACAAACTGCATGCTTATAAGCTTACCATTTTCCCCCTGACCTTTGAACGATACATATCATTCCCATTTAGGGTGTTTTTTTTTGTGGGGGGGGGGGAAGGTATCCTGATGATTCCTCATCATTACATGCCAGATTCTTCCCCACGACCTGCGAAAGATTTACCATTTACCATTTAGAGTGGAGGGGGGTTTTGAGGGGTATCCTGATGGTTCCTCATCAGTACATGGTGATGATGATGATGATGATGATGATGCTGATGCTGATGCTGATGCTGATGCTGATCTTGTTGATGTTGTTGTTGATGTTGATGATACTGATGATGATGATGATGATCATCATCATCATCAGCATCACCATCATCATCATCATCACCATCATCATCATCATCATCATTGCGAATCCGGGCAAACGATGGCGACGGACCGTAACTTTACTTACTTTACTTTACTTTACTTTGCTTTTCTTTATTACTTGCTTGCTTGCTTGCTTGCTTGCTTATTACTGACTTCCTTTCTTTACCTTACTTTACTTTATTTTACCTTAATGACTTACTTACTTACTTACTTACGTACTTAGTGACTTACTTACTTACTTACTTTACTTCCTTACTTCCTTGCTTTCTTACTTACTTACTTGATGCCTGACTTACTTTACTTACTTAACTTACTTTCTTACTTGCTTACTGTCTGACTTACCTTGCTACTTACTTTCTTGCTTTACTTCCTTACTTTCTTTCTTGCTTACTTACTTTCTTTACTTACGTTACTTTGCTTTGCTTGAATTTACTTACTTACTTACTTACTTACTTACTTGTTTGCTTGCTTACTTACTTGCGTTCTTACTTAGATGTCGCACACATAAATATGCGTTTTTTCCGTAATTATATATTTACAGGTCATATACAAATACATCTGCATACATATGCAAACCATTCTTCATACACAAGTACAAACACATATGCATATACAAGAAATGGAATTGGAATGTAATGCAATGGAACAGAATGTGATGTGATAATGAGATGTAAATGTGATGTAATTGCGATGTGAATGTGACGTAATGTGATGTGATGTAATGTGATGTAGTGTGATGTAATGTAATGTAATGTGGTTCAATGTGGTGTAATGCGATGTAATGTAGCGTCATGTGAAATGCATACTGTATCAGCTGTATCATATATGTATATCGTCGGTATCATACACGTGTTTGGTTTTCATCATAAAGGTCATGATGTGCAGTTTTCTATCGTTGTCATGCCTGTGGTAGACCCGATACTAAACCACCCCCAATATTGCCATACATATCCATACGTGGGATTGCAAAACTCATCACCAAATGGTAGTTGATGGTAGCTGTTTATTGTTGACTGGCTTAACCGTATGCCATGCAGTATTTGTTCTGTTGTATTTATTTCACTGGAGATTAGCGGCACTTTTTTTGTGCGTCGACAGGCCCCAAGCAGCTGTGCCTGCACCAGCTGTGCCTGCAACAGCAGTAGGGCCGCCTGTTGTTGTGGCCACTGTTGTGGGGAGTGGCAATGATAACGCCCAGAGTGGTGCAGTGTGATGGCAGGATTTCACATCACAATCCATCGAGCTGTAACCATCGAATCACCTTCTAAAGCACCAAAGAGTTTGATTGCATCATGATTCAAGGAATTGGTTTAAGGGAAAATCTGCAGAAAACCATAGATAGTCTTTCCCATGAAATCAGAGGTTCCTGCACATTTTCCCTTGAAGCAATCCATTGAATGATGTGTTGGCTTTGCAACCTCCAACTTGAAAGGAATGTGGAAATCCTTCGCTCGGATCAATTGGTGTTCCAAGTGGAATCGAAGAATTCCATGGATACAGCTATGTACAACGAGTCGGTGGTAGTGCGTTTGGTGACTCGCAGGGTTGAAGCGCGCAGTTAAACAGTAGTATACATTAGTAAGATGCTCGCTTGGATCAACCCTTTGGGCATGTTTCCCTCGATTCTAGATGGTTTCTCAGCATGTTTTGTATATATGTGATTCGTGCTTGAAACCCTTGGTTGTCAAAAGGAAATGGCTGATGGCAATCAAACAATCATCGCACACGCTGCTGAGAGTAATTTCTTACTCTCAACTCCCAACTGGAACTTTAGAATGTTGAAGGTGGTCACCTCCAGCAAGGCATTATTGTCCTCTGTCGCAAACATGCCTGTCAACCCTCGTCCTTGTCAGTCACCACGCGTGCTAGGTCAGGACAAAAATAAGTTTCATCTTTTCTGCTTTTGGAAAGGGCAAAGTGACCTTTTTGAGCGCGGGGAAAGACTTGCTATGCCGCAAATCTCAGCACCAAGCCTCATGAACATCAAAGCTTAGAAAGCTGTTCAAAAAAGGTGTGGGATCAGGTCAGCCAACATTGCATTTTTTTGAAATCCACATTGGAGATTTCCAATGCTAATGTGTACCAAGCTCTTGTAGACAGAGATCCGACAGAGATGGCTCTTGAGTTGGTGTCCGGTTTTGGATGTTTGCCAGCCCTCACCATTGGTTGGCAGATACCATCTCCCCGAGCGTTGGATGTTTTTCGATTTGGGCTAACGATGGGATTTGCCTCGTTGAAATTGGAGTTGACATAGCATGACTATAGAATTTTGTGGTTGCGCATGTCGGTATCTTCAAGAAACCCTTGGCCCCCCTCCCCAGTTTGGGAGTCACCCACAAACTGATACTGTAGAACACATGTTTCCGAGATGTTATAGGTGATGTTAGCTTCTACAACTGCAGATTTCCATCTTTTCTATCCATTTGGTGTTGCTTTGACTTGATCTGTTCACCATCCTTGCGCTTGGGCACACTGAAGCACGAGAGGAGACGAAGAGGCTGCAACAGCGCCTAGAAGCGCAGCGGTCAGGCGCCAGCGACATGTCAAATTATCCGATGGACATATAGAATATAGGAGCCATACCGGTGGCGTGCAACTGTTGACAGCCGTTCTTTTTCCATGAAAACCCCTTTTAGGTGAATCTGCAAATGCCCAACTGGTGCAGAGATTTGAGTTGGCATTGCAAGCCATTGGCAAGTTGCAGGTGCCATTCCGTGGTTCCTGGGCGGGGCACTTGCAACTGATATGATTAATTATGATCGACGCATGTTTTGTTTTTTCAGTAAAGGTAGTATTTATATATATATATATAATCCTCTTACCAGTTTCCGCCAGAAAGTCTAGGGGGTCAACCCCCCTGTAAGCCTTCATTTCCTAGTCATCCCAGGTTTGTATTCTGGGGATCGGCTGCTTTCATAGGGGCCTTAATTTTCTAGCGTGGCTATTTTCAGCACCTCAAAGTTGACAGAGCCTAACTTTCTGGCGCGGAAGATGCGGATTTTAGGGACCCAATTTTGGGGAGTCAGCCTATGAATTTCTAGTGGGCTCTGTCTTTCTAGTTTAGTTGAGTTAGACTTATGTTTCTGAATACTGGTTCCCTTTTTTTTAGGAAATCCGGCTCGTTAACTGCCTAACTTTCTGGCGCGGAAGATGCGGATTTTACGGACCCAATTTTGGAGAGTCAGCCTATGAATTTCTAGTGGGCTCTGTCTTTCTAGTTTAGTTGAGTTAGACTTATGTTTCTGAAAATACCGGTGTGAGTTTCCTCTAGGATTTCAGGGGGGTCAACCCCCCTAAGAAGGACTGATAATCTGGCGCGAAAATTCTTCGATTTTGATGAAAGGCTGCTTTTATCAACCCCCTCATTTTCTACAGAACAACTTTTGGAGACCTCTGAGTCGGGAGACCCTGATTTTCTGGGTGGCGTAAGTGCCCAAAATCCAGGAGCATAATTTTAGCATCTCTGGGAGGACGTTCCTAGAGTTTCTAGTGGTCCCTGATTTTCTAGAGGGGCACTGGTAGGTCATTTTGTTTTGTGTAAACATGCTTAAAATCTAGTCCCATCTCTCTCCTGTCCAAGTTTGCAACACTTGCCGCATCTCGCAATTGGAAAACAGCCAATCCGAAGCGCTTGGGCTGGAACTTTGAGTACCTGCGCGTCGCTGCGAGTCTGGTAGATCAGAGAAATTGAAAACACATGAAAATAGATTGGGATTAAAAATGAAATATGATTAATATACAGAAAACTTGTGAAAATAGTCATTTCGAATATGGATTTTCGAATATGGACCTCGATGCAGGCGCCTAGAAAATGTGGAAGGCACATGTATGGAAAATTGTGGCCTCTAGAAAATCAAGCACTGGATTTGAAACAGCGCGCGTCACTTCTCGAAAATCACATTCTTTCTGAATCATTGTTTGAAACTTCTATGACCAAAAACTGCTGTTTTATAAGGGTACGCCAAACATATTGAAATATTTTATAATCAAGTCCAAAACGCCTAAACCAGAATTGCGAGTCTGGTAAATCTGAGAACATGAAAACACCTTAAAATACATTGGGATGGGGTTATATAAAAATAAACATATGGAGAACATGTGTACAATGTGAAAACATGTGACGCATTGTGACAATATGTGAAAATAACGATTTCGAATATAGGTTTTCGATGGTTTTCGAATATGGACCTGGATGCAGGCGTCTTGAAAATGTGGGAGGCACATGTATGGAAAATTCTGGCCTCTAGAAAATCAAACACTGGATTTAAAACAGCGCGCGTCACATCTAGAAAATCACATTCCTTTTGAGTAATTGTTTGAAACTTCTATGACCAAAAACTGCTGTTTTATAAGGGTACGCCAAAAATATTGAAATATTCTATAATCAAGTCCAAAACGCCTAAACCAGAATTGCGAGTCTGGTAAATCTGAGAACATGAAAACACCTTAAAATACATTGGGATGGGGTTATATAAAAATGAACATATGGAGAACACTTTGCGCTCGAGAATGGTTGAAAAAGATGTTTGCGGACAAAACGGAGCTGTGAGAACACGAAATGCAGAGCGAAACAACCAGAAAACCTACATCGCTTCTGCTAGCTCCACTTCTGCAAAGAGGTCCTGGGGTCCTTGCTGAAAGTTTCACATCGCACTCTGAAGGAGAACACGTGTACAATGTGAAAACATGTGACGCATTATGGCAATATGTGAAAATAACAATTTCGAATATAGGTTTTCGATGGTTTTCGAATATGGACCTGGACGCAGGCGTCTTGAAAATGTGGGAGGCACATGTATGGAAAATTGTGGCCTCTAGAAAATCAAGCACTGGATTTGAAACAGCGCGCGTCACTTCCAGAAAATCACATTCCTTTTGAGTCATTGTTTGAAACTTCTATGACCAAAAAGTGCTGAAGTGAAAGAAGTGAAAGAAGTGAAAGAAACTGAGGCGGTATGTTTTTGTACAGAGTTGCAGCATGCTGTACGGTAACGACATTTAAATGTGGGGGCGGGCCAGGCTGCGAAGCCCCGGAGGTAGTATGAAATACCAGCTCGTATATTAAAATATATGAAAATATCATAGTTTATCATAGCAACATGTATCGATATATTTCTGATTGTTTCTGAATTTGAATTCATGGCGACTATTGGCTGGGAAGGGCTCATTTGGAGGACGCTTTGAGAGAAGACTCGAAAAGTTCGAAAAAAATCCAAAAAATCGAATCTCGGGAGAGGGGAGGAGGCCGGACATGAATGTTCTAGAATATCATAGCTCAGATGTTGATGCTAAATAATTATGACATCAAGCTCCGCATTTTTCGCCGGAGCCCAAGGATCAGGTTTCAATTTTCTACCAAATTTTTGGCATTTCAGGGTCTAAAATGCCGTTTTGTGTGTGTGCTGATTTTCTGGTGAGGTGGTATTTATGTTTTTTCCAGCTGTGTTTTTCTAGGGCCCAAGTATCTGTTTTCACCTATGTTTTCCCTAGAAAATCAGGTGAGCCAACCTGACCCGGTAAACTCGTAGAAGGATTATATATAATTATGTATGTATATATATATACAGTGAACTTACATAGACCCTGTCCAGACCCATGCATACCAGCCCTTGCACGGGCACCGAAACATGACTGTCCGCAGGGGGCCCTGGAGTGGTCGAAAACCAAGTTTGGTAGCGGAGCTCTGCTTCGAGCTTGCTGCCACCGGCCGAGCCATAGGCGTTGCTGCTGGTTGGGCTACTGCCCCTTCGGTTGGGTGGCTGGGCTGCTGCTGGCGCTTGGGGTGATCCTGGAGCTGAAATCATTGCTTGTGGCTGCTGGTGCGCTACATCCTACTTCTTGGAGGTTTTGTGTGTGGTTCTCTCGCTGCTGCTGTCGCCTTGCTCCTACCTCCTGAACTACCTGGACAAGAACCACCTGGACGAGCCAGGCGGCATTTACTGTCTGAGGACCAAACCTACGGCCAGGATGGCTGCACCACCTGCCCCATCCGGGACGATTCCGTTGACGGAATACAGGCGAAATGTGCCGCCTGGATGGCTTCCCGGTGATTACACCTTGAGGAGCTATCTGGAGAAGCTGAGGCTGGGGTAACATGTGGGCCCGGTCATAGCTGGAAGGTTGTATGGGGCGCATCGCACTGCCATGACCTTCAGAGTTTCAAGGCCAGATGGCAATGTGGACCAAGGCGATGCCGCGCTGGTCAGGCTGCCGGTGGACGAGTGCGAGACCCAAAACACCAATGAGGTTATCCAACAAGCGATCCCGTTTGGCCGTGCAGTTCCTGGTGAATGCACTACGCCAGGCATTCGGCCAGATGGACCAGGACTTGGCGACGGCTGCACTGGAAAGCTCCTTTCTTGTCAAGGCATGGAAGCAAGCTGAGCCTGTCAGAGTGCTCAGTGGAGTTCGACAGCCGGTATGAAGAAGCTCATGAACGTGCAGGGCTGCAGCTTAACGACGTGACCAAGTACTACCTGTGGCCCAAAGGATCTGGATTGCCGCCTCGCACCATCGACGAAATCCAGCTTCATGTGAATGGCGACTTCTGGAGGTTCGAAGATGCCAGAGCTCCAGCCCTTCGCATCACCCCCAACAAGGATGAAGATGAGTGGTGGTATGATGCGGAGGAGTACGACCAGTACTACGAGTCGGCTGCTGACTATATATGACCTCGAGGAGTACGACTGGTGGTATGAAGATGGACCTGGTGAATGGGTCTTCGAGTATGAGGACGGCTATGGCTGTGAGTGGCATGAGGATGATGCTACGTGGCAGTCCGATGGACACAACACCACAACATCCGCCAATGTGGAGCCCGAGAACACCGAGGCTGCCAACAACAAGGTCAAGTACGAGGAGTACTACAAAGGCAAGAGCAAAGGAAAAGGAGGAAACGATGGATGCGTCAACTGTGGAAGCAAGGGCATTTTGCCAGAGACATGTCCAATGGCAAAAGGAGCTGGAAAGAAAGGAGGAGCAGGAAAAGGCCGTGGAGCCTAAAGTTCCTCAACAAGGGCTCCGGCAAGAGCTATGGCAAGACGGGCAGAGGCAACAGCCACTGGTACACTGGGATGAAGACCCTGGACCTTCGACAAGGGATTCCATCACACTACTTCGACATCATCGTTTTCGCGACATGGTCAAGATCGACGCCAAGTGGGTTGGAAATGGAAGAGGCTGCCATCAGGGCAGTTCAAGATGAAGAGCAGGCTGTGCGCCAGAGGCTGCCTTGACCAGCAAAGTCGCAGCTGGCCACAAGGAGCACAACAGCCACACATCTTTCTCAGCGACTTCTTTCTGGTTTCGGCTGAAAACCATCGAGTCCTGGGACATAGCTGGGGCTTTCTTGAAGGGCTTCGATTTCAAGGCCGTTCAGAAAGCCTTGGGAATTGGGTCTAGCATTTCCGACCCGGGAAGTGGTGATATTTCCACCCCTGGATGTGTGGCGTCATCTTCAAGCAATCAGTGCCGAATTTAGAGTCCCAGAACATTCACTACATGAACATGGGCTGCTAGCGCTGAAACCCATGTATGGATTCAATGACGCACCACTGGCTTGGCAACTATCACTGCGTTCGTTTCTGATGGATGACCTGGGAGCCAGTCGATCCAAGTTGGATGAGAACAGCTTCGCCTTCAAGACTGCCAACCAGGACAAGATCGACAACCTGGTTAACCTGGACGCCATGATCACCACGCACGTGGACGATTTGGCGGTGATGATGGGTTAGCAGAAGTGGCCGGACCAGCACTACCAGAAGTTTGTGCACCGGTTCCAGAAGGTCACGAGACAGAAGCTTCCCTTTGACCACTGTGGATGCACCTACAGCCAGACTGAGGATGGCTTCGCAATCACACAGAAGGACTTTGCCATGAAGTCAAGCCGGTGAAGATTCCGACGAGAGCTGATGACTCCAAGCTCTCTGCAGGGGAGATCACTGAGTTCAGATCTGCATTGGGTGCTTTGCCGTGGATCACCGCAACAAGGCTGGACGTCATCTCTGACGTTTCTTTGCTTCAAGCACGAGTCACTATGGCAGAGATCAGGGATCTCAAAACAGCCAATCTGGTGATTGAGAAGGTGAAGCAGTTTGCTGATGCTGGACTTCACTGCAGGTACTTCGAGACCGAGAACCAACGGACTGTCTGCGTGCACGACGCATCATCGTCGTCGAAGGGACGCCACTATGCTCAAGAAGGAGTTCTGGTGATGACGGCTGACGATATGGCTGGTGACATCGAACCGCCGAGCATGAGGAGGCCTTCACCGATGAAACCGTCACTAGACACAGTGGGTTTAAATTTGCATGTGCTCTACGCACAGGGTTCCAAGGCGAAAGGGTGAGCTACAGCACCAGCCACGCAGAGACTCTTTCAATGGTCAATGGGATAGAATCCACAACTCTCATTACCACAAGACTCAGTGAGCTGATGCATCATGTACCTGCACCAGATCTCAAACAGCTGGTTGCTTTGGAGGAAAATGGAAACGCCAGTCTGTCTGGTGATTTCTACATGGACTGCAACGGTTGGTGGCAGTTGATTACAGGTCAGAAAACTCTTCCACAAGACAAGGTCCAAAGGCTGTATGTTTTGGGAATCCGAGAGTGCCGACTGGTTGGTCGTTTGCGGCTCTTGACTGTCGTCCCCACGGCCGCAACGCTCTAAGACGCTCTCGCCTCTCCACAGCTCCTTTACGGCTGCTGACTTGTGGCAAGGTGGACTTCCACAACGCACCGGATCACCCAGTCAAAACCAGGACTTTGCCAACGCTGCCAATTGAAGAGGAGTCAGACCTCTTACTCACGGACGAGGAGGTCATGAAGGTGGCAGAGCTGAAGCCGAACAAGGTCACTACGACTGCGGCATCTATCCTGCTGGGTTTGATCACAGGAGCAACTTTCCAGAAGCTGATGGTAGCTTCAACTATGGTTGCTATGACAACTGCAGCCACCGCACAACCTCTCGGTGGCAACAATGCGGATGATGGAGATCACGGTGGACATCTTGCACTCTACATCACGCTCTTCCTGACTGCGGTCCTGGCAATCATCGTGGAGAAGTTCATCTCGGGATTCTTCAGAAAGCTGCCAACAGGACATCTGATCGTGCCCAAGGTGGAGCTGATTCGAACACCTGCAACAAAGCGACATCGAGATGGAGAAGAAGAGGACGAAATGGCAGAGCCGGTGGAAGACATGGATGTGGATGAGATCGGAGGCCTGCCAATGTCTCCCAGGACGGCAAGACTTTTCTACGAGCGTGCAAAGAAAATGCGCGAAGACTATGTCAAGCTCTCCAAGGAGAAGATCCAGGCCAAGGATGACGATGTCTGGAGGGCCTACAATTAACGATGCTGAGCACTACAAGAGCCAGATTGACGAGGAGAAGGAAATGCCCAAGAACATGACCACCAATCGGGACGTGTTCCGCCATGATGGCAGAATGTGGCATGACAGGTTCGACCAGAAGGCCGAGGAGGCGCAGAAGTTCCAGGAGGTGACCGACCTCTACAACGAGGCTGACCGCCTGAAGCACGAGGTCGAGGGCCAGATCAAACGTGCTGACAAGGACTTAAGGACAAGGCCATCGCGGACTTCAAGGACATGAAAATGGCAGACGCAGCTTGGTAGCCGCAAGCTGGAGACTGAGAAGAATGAATGGAAGAAGAAGTATGAGGACCTGGTCGCCGAACGCCAGGCCGAGAAAGCTGCAGCTCAGCGGAACAAGGCTGTGGATCCGCAAGAGCTGGCCGGCTACGAAAAGCGGCTCAAAGAGGGCCTGAAGAGTTCGAAAGTGCAAAGACTGCCTGCTGTAGATGTGTACAGAAGGGCCAACGACAATGTGGGCAAAGCAGACAGGAGAAGACCGGAGTGAACTTAGATAGACCCTGTCCAGGCCCATACATGTCAATCCATGCACAGGCCCTTGAGTGCTCGAAAACCAAGTTATACACACTACACACTCTCAAAAATATGATGCGTATAGAATACAATGCGGTCTATATATAATTATATATATTTACAATTATTTGCAGATAGTGTATACATGTATATATACACATATATATATATATGTAATACATACATATCTATATATATATATGTATATATATACATATATACATACATATGTATTTATATATATGTAAATACATACATATATATATATACATACGTACATATATATATATATATGTGTGTGTGTACTCGTGTATATATTAAGCGTGTATATACATATGTGTAGTGTGTATTTATGTGGCATATTATAGATATAGTCTAGAACTAAATAGCTTGGCATTTTGATCTAGCAATAGTCTAGTATTAAAATATAGTTTCTATTTAAGGTAAAAGGACAACACTGTATGTATTTGTACGCGTATAACTGTAGTAATACTTGTGGTGTATATTTTTTTATCGATGTATAGATTTGTAGTTTCTTGTGAGTTACTACATAAATTGTAGTACATATTGTAGTATATATTTGTCGTATATGATATACGCTAAATATAGTATATTATGTAATGTATGTATATAAGTATAGTGTGTGTATATGCATATATATATATCGCACATATGCATATATTTAAACGTTTTTAGAGTACATATAGAGTAATAGAGTGTATATATATATATTTAGGGTGCATATAGCATGGAGCCTGTATACATATATATATATATAAGACCTTGGTTTTAGTATTTTGCTACAAGGGTGCTCATCAGCAAAAGTTCCACAGCTACCCACATCGCCACCCTACCATTACTATCACATATATAAAATGTTGCTTACCCTAGTCAGAACTCATGAAAAAGCATAGCTCAATTTTCACCAGTGTCAGCACCACCGTCAGCACCAGCACCACCACCAGCATAATCATTATCATCATTCTCATCACTGTCATGACTTTCACCACAATCATCATCACCATCATCATCATCATCACCGCCATCAAGAAAATAACGGCAACCATCTATGTAGCTCACAATCATAATGCCACTAGCAATACTTCCACTAATAATATTGATTCTCCTTCTCCTCCCAATCTTCCGCAGGAAGAACTTGAAGCTTGCCAAGCACAGAGAGATTCTTACCAGAAGCCACTTGCAAAGAAGTGCGTGGACTGTTGGTTCTTGAGTGCCCAGGGTCCCCACTATGCAGCGTAAACTCAAAGACCAAGCGCCCTGGATCCTGCTCAACTGCAAGTCAGCCTGCCGGTCATTGCTGCTAAGGGTTTCACATGTGTTTTTTATCGGTTGGTTATTCAGCGCAGCTATGAAAGTCACAGTTTTCGTAGATAAACAGGCAAATCGCCATAAATGATCTACAAATGGGCAATTGCTCATAGCTATGCTAAATAACCAAACGGTATTAGACCATCCCCCCAAAAAAAAGGTGAGAGAAAATGACTCAAGAGGCTTGGCCCAACCCATGGCCACACAAACGACCCACATTGTTGGCGCATCCATTTCTATTGCCAAAGATATCCTTGTCATTTCCATCATTGGATCGATCTAAAAGATTCCAAAACAACGTTTGCAGGAAACATCAGGAAACCTGGGAAAAAATTGGGGAAATCATGTCTTCCCGGCGTTTCCGCATGTTTCCGCTGTGGCCAAAAACACCAACCCCCAGGCAGTGTCAGCGGGCGAGCCAAGGAGCTGCCTCTTGGCGATTCTTAGGGCGAACGAACCAGCAAGGGGTTACCTCAAGGGTTGTTAAATCCGCATGATTGGTGCTTTCAACTTTCAACTGTTCGTTTTTTTTGGAAGATGTGCTGGGAGATGATGGCGGAAGTGGCATTTGTCAGGTGGGTGAAGGGTAGCATCACGATATGGTATGATATAGCCTTTGATGCCACTATCACCCAGACTGACCCGAGTCCGGAAGCCGCAGCATCCTGCCTGATTTTCATGTCCAAACAGGCAATCAGGTAATTTTTTCACAGCATTTCCCAGCTCTAAAGATGGTGGTGGATGTGTGCAGTCCATATCCTTATCAAAATTGAGAGTCCTTTGCATGACGTAGAATCTGCAGTATAGGGGGGTTTGCATGAAGCCTAGACGATGCCCAAATCATCCCAAATCCGTGTTGATGGTTTGCCCTACTCATACTTTTCTTTGTCACGATATTTTCCATGATTGCCCTCTGAGCGGATATCCTTGGGATCCATTTGAAACCGCCGGACTCTAACTCGGAAACCCAACTGGTAGGTGTAAACCACGTAGCCCAGATAAAGCTCCAGCCCCCCCACCAGCTATAGGTTGCCTGACTGCGTGTCGGAGATGTGACATGCCAAAAGGGGCCTGCATCCAGCGATTGCCCTGGGAAACAGACATGGCAACCTTTGATGTTCAAACATTCAAACGCACACACACACGTCGTACACAGATACACAGATACACAGATAGATAGACAGACAGGCAGACAGACAGACAGATAGATAGATAGATAAGCAGACAGATAGATAGACAGACAGGTAGATAGATAGATAGATAGACAGACGGATAGACAGACAGACAGGTAGATAGATAGATAGATAGGAAGAAAGATGGATAGACAGACAGATAGGTAGAAAGACAGATAGATAGACAGGCATGTGACAGACAGACAGACAGACAGACAGATAGATAGATAGATAGATAGACACTTAGATAGACAGACAGATGGACGGACAGATAGATAGATAGACAGGCAGACAGATAGACAGACAAACAGATAGATAGGTAGATATAGATAGACAGATAGGTTAGATAGGTTAGATAGATTAGATAGATTAGAAAGATGAGATAGATGAGATAGATGAGATAGATCAGATAGATTAGATAGATTAGATAGATTAGGTAGATTAGATAGATTAGGTAGGTTAGATAGATTAGATAGATTATATAGATAGATTAGATTGATTAGATAGATAGGTAGATGGGAAAGATAGGATAGGAAAGGATAGGATAGGATAGATGGATTAGATAGACTGGATAGATTGGATAGATTGGATGGGTTAGAGAGATCAGATAGATTAGAGAGATTAGAGAGATAGAGAGATAGATAGACTGGATAGATTGGATAGATTGGATAGATTAGAGCGATTAGATAGATTAGATAGATAGATGGATGGATGGATGGATAGATAGATAGATAGATAGGTAGATAGATAGATAGATAGACAGGTAGATAGATAGATAGACAGACAGACAGACAGGGAGATAGATAGATAGATAGATCGATCGATAGATAGATAGATAGACAGACAGACAGGGAGATAGATAGATAGATCGATCGATAGATAGATAGATAGATTTATAGATTGGTAAGATAAGGCAAGGTAAGGTAAGGTAAGATAAGGTAAGATAGGGAGATAAATAAGATAGTCAGACAAATAAGAAAGAAAGAAAGAAAGAAAGAAAAAAAAAGAAAGAAAGAAAGAAAGAAAGAACGAACGAACGAACGAAAGAAAGATATATAGATAGATAGACAGATAGATAGCTAGGTAAATAGATAGGTAGATAGGTAGATGGGTAGGTAGATAGGTAGGTAGGTGGATAGGTAGATAGGTAGATAGGCGGATAGGTAGATAGATAGATAGATAGATAGGTAGGTAGATAGATAGATAGATAGGTTACATTAGATTAGATTAGATTAGATAGATAGATAGACAGATAGATAGGTAGGTAGGTAGGTAGATAGGTAAACAGATAGGTAGGTAGACAGACAGACAGATAGATAGATAGACAGGCAGGCAGAAAGACAGACAGACAGATACGTAGATAGATAGATATTTGTTGGTCTATTGTACAGATGCGAGATGTTTCAAGCACCTGTTGTCTCAGAGCAGTTACAGCAGTTTTTGCTGTGCAGTCTTTGTTGTCTGTACTGTTGCCAACTACATGTTGGCTCAAGGGAAACTCGGGCCCAAGGCCTGATGTTGAGCCAATGTAGGCCATGTGCTGTCATGTCTGTACATGAATTTTAACATTATATATATATATATTCAAATGCCGCTTTTCTGACCAGTTATTGTTCAGGCGAAGATGATTTCAAAGAACAATCAGCACCGCCTGATGCGGTCCTTCATTTGCATTTGCAGGGCCATAGGCTTCCCAGGCATGGCATGTATGGCTGGCGCCACCTGATTTGGGGAAGGCGCAGCCATCCAAAAGAGATTTGAAAAACAGAAAGGCGATGGAAAAAAGAGGGAAAAAGTGCCAGACTTTGCCTCCCGGATTTCTCACACATGAATTTCCATTCATATTTTGGAATATTTTCAGTGCTTCCATGCTTGGCATCGGTTGCAAAGGCTGCAGTATTGCCACTGGTTTCTACTGACAGACTATGACAGACTGCCCCAGAACATTCGATCAGAAATACAGCGGACACCATGTAATCCGGAGTCTATCCTCCGAGTTTGTTTGGGGAACTGCTGATCATGGCTGCCATAGGTGTTTTGGCTGCTTCACCTGTTACGCAATCATCTGAGGGCCATGTCGAATCCCGGCGACTCGGGCGATCCTAGTTTGATACTTTGGGTGATTGGCTTTGTACTCCTTGCCTTTGGGCACGTGCAGGGAACAAAGTGGCACCTGCAGGCTGGCCTTTGGCAATGGGCATGCCAAGGCTCCCCAAATTCCGGGCCCCAAAAGCTTGAGGTAGATCGCCGTGAGCAACGATTCCAGGTGGAATTGATGCAAGCTCGGGTGCAAAATTTAAAGCATGCCCATGCAGTGTCCCTTCAATTTACCTTCTTCTGTACCTTGGCCGAGATCTGGATGTTGTGTCACGAACCCAGTCTCGCTGCCGTTTGCCAGCTTTTGGCAACTGTACTGGCCTATTGCCTGCATCTCTTTTGTTATGACATAGTGCACACAGAAGACCAGTTTCGCAAATTCCAAGGGCTTGTCATTTTCACTCATTCCATATTGGCTGCAGCAGTTGCATTTGAAAGGGACTTAGTGGTCTTTGATTTGGCTGAGAAAATGGCTACCATCAGTCTTATCTGCAGCAGTGTGGTTCTGATTGACTTGAAGGCGATCTTGCTTTTCTACACGTGTCAATCAGCAGTGCTGACTTGGTGTCGATGGAATTTAATCGGCGTGGGCAATATCACACCCTTTGTCGTCTTTGCATCCATTGCTACCAGCGTGTTTTTTGGTGCAGTCATATTCCTTTGCGTGCACCAAATCCGGTCCAGCATGGCAGCCAAACTGGATTCTGGTGATGCATCCGCGTTGATGCTGGGCTTCCGTCAAGTCCTGCGGGGAGTCTGTGATGGTGATGTCGTTTTGGACCGTCGCACCATGACCATTGTGGATGATGCCACCTGCTTGCAACGTGTTTTGAAATGCAGCAAGAACTTGAACAGGAGCAATTTCCTAGATCTCTTCCTTGACACTGAGAGCCGTGAGAAGTTCCAAGAATTTCTGGTTCAAGAAACACAGGAGGAAGCTGTGGAAGGCCTGCCCCGAGGCTTGCGAGTGTCACTGCAAGGGGCACGAGGTGCCGTTTCGATGGACCTTTTTTGTACCACACTCCCTCGCGGTGGAGATGGTTCTTTTATCGGAGCTTCTAGTGACTACTGCTTGTTACTGGCTGGTGATTTCAAAATATTTCAAACATTCATTTTTTGTACAATACATTTGTTATGTTGACACTCTTGAGCCATAGAAATGGATAGAAATGGGATGATGATCCTCAATGACAAGCTGTGACAAGCATATTTTCCAAGGGGTACATAAAACAACCAGCCAGGTTAGCCATGAAGGAGGACCCGGAACAAAGCCTTCCAGAAGCTGCGCCTGAAGCTCAACCAGTTTCTGTTCCTGCCGTTCCAAAACCTTCGTCCGCGAGGAGCAGTGGTAGTGTGTCAGAGGTGGTGGTGGCCTATGATGATCTGTTGGAAATTGCTTTGCTGGTCAGTGATGCCACGGGTTTCCTGGATATCTGTGAGGTGCACTTATCATTTCAGCGCCAGTCAGAGGTGTCCAATATCGAGTCCGGGATGCCCACCTTGAGAAAATTCATTCGGGCCAGCGACTGGGACCGGATTGAGAGGATGTTCGAAATTGTGACCAACCTTCCCCCGGAGGATCAGCAGCAACGCTGCTACTTCCGACGTCCCACCCTCTTTCGCATACCTGGCGAATCCAGAAGCTATGTCTGTGCTAGGTCAACCTCCTTGCGTTTGGCCGACCAATGTATCACACCAGGAAGACCAAGCCATTTTTGGATGCATTTGACACAATTTGATTCAAGTCGAGTTCAGCGTCCCCGTGATCAGGAACTTGAGGGTATTGTAGAAGAGTAAGCCATGGGCCATCACCAGTTTCTTCAAAACAAGAGACCGGTGTACAACTGTACAGCAGCTTGGATTTGCTGAAGAATGCTGAAGATTATATAGCTAATTTGCTGTATCCTAATTTTATAATTTTATATTATAGGGTTCGCTTCTTTTTAGTGGACCTCAGGTCAGCAAAGCCAAGATAGGTGGTGTGCTGAAATCTAACATGCTAAATGGCTAAATCCCCGAGGGAACTTTTCACAGAAATGATTGGTCCAAAATGGAGCGCATCGTTATGCATCTTTGGGATCAAGCCATCCCTGGTCCAATTGATCCTCACAGGTGGAGCCGTTGGGTCTGCAGTTCTGGTAGCTACTGATGTGGCAGCGCGAGGCTGGGAAGAATGAGAATGTCGTTTTTTCTTTTTTTTATGTTATAGTTATTTTATACGATTGGTATCTTTGAGCTCTAATTGAGAAAACAAAGTAATGAATTCTAGTTTTGCAATGCATCTTTGGAAGAATCCATAATGCAGGCATGACTGACATGTCATGACCTGTTTCACACTTGATCATTCACCCACTGATGATAGGGTGGGCATTTGGGCAAAACAACTTGCGCTGCTTCCTGCGAAGCGTGACCATCGGGTTGGTCTGTTGCATTTCCCTGTAGCCAGGGACGATCCACTGTGTTTACCCCCTTGCATGGTAAGCGGAGCTCCTGGTACCAGGGAGGTGCCGTTGGTCTGAGCTTGCTGCGCTGCTGCTGAGCTTTGGACTTCTTCCTCTACGCGCTGTGCAGCTGCTGTGGTGGAAATGGTCTTCGAGCTCTACACGCTTTGCGGCTTGGCCTACATCCCGCTCTACTTCCTGGACCTTGGACTTTATCCTGGACTTGCTCTACCACTTGAACTGGCCTTCGAGCTGCATCCTGAAGTTGCTCTACTACGGTGGGCGCGATGCCGGCGGATGAGAGCGTGGTGCCATGCTGGGATGGAGATCCCGCGCGTTTCGACGCCCTTGTGACGCTTGCAGATGGTATACCTTCGCCGTGGCCAGGACGAAGTTGAAGCGGTTTTTGGACCTTTTCGTTGTGGTGATGGTGCCATGACCGGCGAGCTGAAGGACTTGGAAAGGACTGACAGCGAGTCTTTGGAGGTGATTTCAATCTCCCATGCCCGTGCTGCTTCACTGACTGCCTGTCGAGTTCCTTGGTGCTCTGTGCGCATCAACATGCTCACGCTGTCCATCTATCTCACAAAGCTGCACATCCACATGCACAGCCATCCCATGAACCTGCACACCAACATGATTTTGCAGTTCATCATGGGGCCGATGCGATTCTGAAGCCCATGGCTCAAAGGCTTGAAAAGCTCAAGAAATAGATCAATGGCCCAGTCCAAAGTTGCTGCGACACGGTCGGTCCCCGTCAAGAAGGATCGCCATGCTGCGGCGCGCGCGTGAGTGGCAGGGAGAAGTCCAACCAGTATGCCCGGTGGACAAGTTGCAAGCGATGCGGCCTGCGCCTGAACTATACGGTGGAGGGCCAAGCCCGGTCAGTTGGACCGGCCCCGTGGTGATGGTGCAAGACGAGCTGCAGCAGAAAAAAAAAAGGTGGAAATGAACGAGAAGATCTTCATGGGCAAGGTGATGGAGATCAAAGGCCGAAGCCTTGTGGTGAGCCGTGAAGCCTTCAAGTGGAGATCAGAGCCGACCAACCATGTGGCCGAGATCTTCTGGGAGAAGCTGCAACTACAACGGGCTATCCAAGGAGGTCTCAGAGCACAAGGGCACCTACAACGCCAATACCTTCACCGGCGACTCCGACAAGATCAACAAGGGCAACAAGGTGCGTGTCACCCACACCAAGCTGTGCTCCTTCGAATGCAGCTGTTCCAACAGTGAACCCACTGGCCAAGGCCAAAGCAAAGGCTGCTCCTGCCCCAGATCTGCCGGTGATGGAGGTGCCGGACCCTCTGCACGATGTAATGGAGATCCACAGCGATGAGGAGACCCCGGCGTGGAAGGCTATAGCTGGCCTATGTTTTCCTTGAAGGCCTTGCGAGAAAAGATGCGATCCTCTGATGCGTCGAATGGCAACCGGCGGCTGGAGGTTGACAGCCACATGGAAGCAACAACCACCAATGATTCCAACAAATTCAACAGTCCAGCCACATGCGTCCACTACGCCAAGCAAAGGCACTACGAAAGAGGACATTTTGTCCATGAAGAACCGTTTCACTCGAGAGATTTTGCCACCTTTGGCAAAGAAATTGGCAAAAGCCGCAACACTTTCTGCAATGGTTCTGGGCCCAGTGAACGAGATCTTTGCTGCTACGGAGACCAAGTATGACCTGGTGGAGATTGCCTGCTCTCCTACCTCGACCTTGGCGTTTGAAAATGGTGGGCTTCAATGTTTGCGGATCAATCACCGCACCGGGTACGACCTGGATAGCAAGAAGGGCACAACAGCACTTGCGAAGCAGCTTCAAGACCATCCTCGTCTGTGGTAGCTGCAGGTGATTTTGGATGGGAATGGCCGATTGGAGCAGTGGCTGGATGGCGATCAGGTGCCATTCAGAGCTGGCAAAGCTTTTGGTGGTCTTCTCAAGATCCGTGAAAAGGCAAGACTGGCCTTTGAGTGGGAAAGAGCCCGAGACCGTTTTAGCAAGCTGGCCAATGCCGCGACACGGCCGCCAGTGAAGGTGGCAACGGGTCAACTTGTGATGCTTTGGCGCCAGAAGATGAATGAAACCTGGGCGCACTGGTGGTTCTTGGATTGGACCTCTTCGTGTTGTACTGGTTGAAGGCAGTACGATTTTGGAAGGCAGTACGATTTGGCTGGCAACTGGAAGCGCTCTGGTGAGAGCAAAGGCAAACCAAATCCGCCCTGTGACAAGAAGAGAGGAGCTGACAGCTTCTTTTAGAAGGCACAGCAGTCCACAAGACGCCGATCACAACTGAGACCCTGATGAGAGCGTTCAAGGGACGTTACTATTATGATATGCCTGGTAGCGTGCCAAGTGAACAACAACTTCAACAAGACCTGAGCCCCACAGAATTTCAAGTTCAACCTCGGCCTGAAGCTCATCGTGCTGACACTTGGGAGCTTCGCGAGGACAAGGACTCCAAGACCTTGGTGCGCATTCACCATCTTCCCAAGACTTGCTCTATTTTCTCCCCTTCGAGTTCAAACCTGTCCGGTTTCCATGGATGAGCTCACTGGCAAGCGCACGACAGTGGTGCGACCTCTCCACGGTGGAAGTCCGGATCCGTGATGACATGAGTCCAAAAGGCCCCGCAAGACCGATGGACTGGTCAGACACAGTTCGACATGAAGATGGGTCCGTGACCTTTGAAGGTGAGAAGAAGCGTTCCGAAAACTGGCCTCAAAAGGCCTCCTGCGAAGAACTTGAAAGAGCTGCAAGAGGAACAAGATGAGAAGGAAAAACTTCTGGCGACCAAGAGGAACCAGAACTACCTCCTCAAGATCCATTTCAAGCTGAACAAGATCAACCTTCGGGACAAGCTGAAGCTTCTGAACCTGCCGAAGGAGAAGTTCCTCGAAAAGAGATTCCTCAAAGCAGCTTGAATGAAGCTCTCTCTGCTGCGAAATGGCAGTGATGCCGTTAATGGTTTACCAGTTTGTTTGAAAGGAAATGCTGGCAGCAACGGGTGTGCCATTCCTGGATGCGAACTACTTGGCAGACATCAAGGAGTGCATCAAGGACCTGATGGGAAGTTTTTTCTATGACCCATATCAGAGCAAGAAGTTCGCGACAGAAGAAGCCGAATCTGGGGATGATGCTGAAGATGATGATGATGATGGGATTGATGCCAGATTCTCTTCATGTTGCACCTGCTGATCCTCCTGAACCTGCCCCTCACGAAACTTTCTTTGCCTTGGAACTTCCTGTTGAAGCTGATGCCTACGAATGGCTGGCAAAGAATTGCGTCAATCGGAAAGCCAAGATTTGGCTGTCTCGCAAGATGGCTGACAAGAGCAAAGGGGTGCAGTGGAAAGAGCTGACGCTCGACCAGAAGCTCTTCGACATCGCCATGGCCAGGGAGCTGAGTCAAGTTGCAACTTCCAGAGCCCTGCGGAACATTACAAAGGATGAGTCACTCAAACTGGACAAGTCCCGCGTGATGAACATGCGCTGGGTGCTCACATGGAAGGGCGATGGAAGCGCGGCAAAAGCGCGCTTAGTTATTCTTGGTTTTCAAGCGCGCGATTGTGTGAGGTGGAAACTACCTCCTACCCTTGGCAAAGTAGGGAGCAATCTTCCAACCGATGAGAGTTTGGAATCGGAGGAGCTCTATGTTTGTGCGCCGCCTGAATTGGCTTCCTACTTCGGAGGAAACCCACTAGATCCTCGAGCTCTACATGTGCTGCGAGCTTTCTATGGATTGGCGCATTCCCGCGGAAATGGTGGGAAACAGTGGTCTCAGCGATGAAGCAAGTTGGATGGAAGCCCCTGCTGGGCGACAAATGCTTGTTTGTTTTGACCGATGCGGTCGATGGAGTTGAACGGATTGCTGGAGTTGCAGGCCTACATGGCATGCTATTGATTTTCTCATTGCTGGACGGCCTGGTTCAAAAGTTTTTGAAGAAGCTGAAAGCGCACTTCGAGCCAAATTCCGGTTGGGAAAATGGTCTTCAGCGAGCGATGGCTTCGAATTTGCTGGCGCATTTGCTGGCGTTTGGAAAATTGTCCTGGACAATGGAGATCACCATGGACCAGAAAGACTACACTGGCTACACCCTGAATATTGCTTCCTGGAGGGCGACTCAATCTGCCCTTCAGTATTTGGCAGACGCCTTGCTTTTTCTGGGCGAAATCAACAAAGGCAAAGTGGCCCTGATCAAGGTCAACGAGCTCACTCGAGACATGAACATGAGACGCAATGCTCAGCAGAAACTCAGTTTTCCTCATTGGCCTGGAGTTTCTGCAAGAGCTGGCGGTGATCAGTTGGGCTGATGCGAGCAACCACAACAGAAGTGATAAAGGAAGTAGAATTGGCGTGGACTTGCGACGAAAGGAAGTCTTCAAGGGCACGACACGCAAGTGGCGGTGATCCAGTGGAAATCTGGCCGCACACCACGTCAGACCTTGAGTTCAAATGGTGCTGAAGTTCGAAGCTTTACCACAGCTGAAGATATATGAACTTTCAGATTCGCGGGCTTCTCTACGAACTATGCGGTCACAAGCTGGGAAGGAAGGATCTGCACCAACGCATAGCATCTGTGCCTGGGGCAGTGGTCATGGATTCGCGAGGCATCTATGACGCCTCAGCAAGGAACCTTTCGAGTCTCCACGGACTTCGAGATTCCCGTGCTGGATATGAGCTCACGCTGGCAGTGGTTCAAGCTCACACGGCAGGAATCAGGAACACAGTTCCGTTGGGTTTGTGGGCTTGCGCAACTGGCCAACACGCTCACCAAATACAATGACCGCAAAGCCCTTCTCCAGTTTCTCTCCCAGAGACAATTTTGGAAGCTGGTGCGTGACGAGACCTTCACAGCCGGCCGAAAGATGCACAAGAAGGCCCTCGAACGAAAACTCCGAGAAGATCAAGAATATTTCGTAGCAGCGGTGAAAGACATGGCCGACAAGAGCGGATGGCCATGGATAGAAGATGATGGACCGTATCATCCCTTCACTTAGCGTTTTGACCTGTAAAGTTTACAAAAAGCTCAGTATACGTATAGGATGCAAGCATTACTGACATGTCATGACTTTTTTGTACTTTTTTCAAACTCGATCATTCCCCCTGCAATGATAGGGTGGGCATTTGGGCCAAAACAACTTGCGCTGCTTCCTGCGAAGCATGACCATCGGGTTGGTCTGTTGCACTTCCCTGTAGCCAGGGACGATCCACTGTGTTTACCCCGTTGCACATAACATACATTGCAAACACCTATGTGCCGTGTAAGTGTAAGGTTTGGCATCCAAAGTGGTGATTTGCGCTTCACAGTTCTCCCGCTCCCGTTTGGCAACAAAATGCAGCTGTGTGGGCCCAAGCGTGTTGACCACAGTGGCTCAGAGGATCCAGCTGATGTTCATAGTTCATAGCAGCTGCTAGGACCTTTCTAGGCTGCCCCCAAGCTGAATTCCAATAGATCAGGGGTCCAATTCTTCCTGAACCTCTGCAGGATTTTGCCCATAACAAAAAGCACTGCATTGCAGCCGCGAAAGCCACCAGGATTCCACAATTGCGTGCACAAAGGCAGAGCACATTCCCACTGCCACAAAATGAGCAGTCAACCTCCAGTTCTGCGAGCTATGCTGTAACTTCATTCGCAATCAATTAACAGTTAAACGTGTTGGATACAGTCATACATCGAAGAACCTCCATGTTTCGTCGGCTTTATAACCCAGGGATTGCAATCGGAAGTCATTGTCAAATATGTGGTCCTTAGGCTAGCAGTTCTACGAAAGGGCCCATCCAGTTATGTTCCGTTATCCCCCCACTCACATTGCCAGCCACCACCATCATCACAATTTGGGGTCCTATGAGCCCTGGGTATCCTGGCACCGCAGTTGAAGCATGTGACTCAAATTAATTAAGGGGTCAATCCCGTCAAGAGCATCTTTGGGGGGAATGACCGTTGATTTTCCAGCTTTTGGTCTGAACATCAGGCTATACCAAGGTTCAGAATCCATGAAATCCCCCCATAATCCCAGCACACAGTCAGATAATATCAGATAATATGATAAAATATGCATATTTCCATTCTACGCACGGTATATCCCCATTGATCTCACCCACAAATGTCGGTCAAAACTCCCCAAAATCTGCGGCCCTGCCAAGCGGAAACGGCGAAAACGCTCGCAATGGCCGAGCCTCTGCGGCCCTGGGTGCGGCCTGGTGGCCGTGCAGTGCTGGAAGGTTTGAAGTCCAGGCGGGCTTCAGCTTGGCTTCGAGATATTGGGATATATATATTGGGTATTAATGGTGATATGATGGGTATATCATGGTGATATAATGTGATATAATGCGATTTATATATATATATAAATGGAATATGGGATATGAACGGAATTTTGGTTACCTTCCGGTTAATGGAACATCCGGATCGTTTTAATGGGAAAACCATCCGACTAAATGGCTGCATAATGGGAAATAATGGCATGCGAAAAGAGAAGGGCTCATGGGATATGAATGGAAAATTGGTTAATACCCTCGGGTATGACTAAGTTTGCCCTGGAAAACCATCATGTCTAACAGGTAAATCATCGAACTACATGGATCATTTTCCATCGTGAAATTGCATGAAATTGCCAAGGCGTATAGACTTGAGACGACATACGCAGCATCAAACACTGTTTGAAATCATCCCAAAAAAATGCACCAAATCCAAGAGGAATTATAACCCCATTTTGTTCCCGCATTTCCAAGGCCGGAGCTGAACGGCCAAGAGGTGCAGTTTTTCCTCGGCATGGGAGACCAACGGACCAACCATTGAAAGTATTCCATGGCTCAACTCAAGCGAGTTCAATTCACCATTGGGGGAATTGCCACCAAAAAACGGGACCTTTGCCAGCTATGCCGGGGAAAGCTGTGAACCAAGAAATCTGCTTGGCGGTTTCACGCCGACTTGGTTTCTTTCCATACTGTCCATACCTGGGATGAGAATATCCCATTGGAAAATAGGTTTTCGGATGGGATGAAACCACCAACCAGATGGGATACTAGCATATTTGAGCATCCAAACATGCGGGAGAAATTTGAGTACATACATTTTCTTTTGGAACTCTTGGTGGGGGAAAGCATGGATATACTGATAGATAAAAAAAAATCAGGTCCCCCCACTATTACAAAAACCAAACTCTGTTGTTCCCCTCGATTTTAAGATGTTTAAGTTCTGTTTTGGAAGATTACCTTATTTGGTTCATGTATCCCGGATGGGTTGGTTGCTTACAAAACGTGTTCGAATTTGATCGGTGCCCACACCTGCCGTAACCAGAAGTTTGTTCTTTCGCACGCTGTTCTCTCGCACTCTCTTTGGATGTAATTGAGGTAAATTCGAAAATAAACCAACCATCTCCAATTTCTGGGGGCTTATTGTGAACACCGCTAGGACTGGATGATTTAGAATATCCCCGCTCCTTTCATGGTTGGGAAGTTTTATGGCAACCAGCTTCCCAGCCAGGTGACCATTCAGGCGGGACTTGTCGGGGTTCAACCCAACCTGGGATGATGGGTTGAAACCACCAGCCCTGATATTTTTCTCGCTTGTTGTTGATTGGTTATCCAGAAAAACAATGGTGATTGAGTGATTGACTAGTTGTTGTAGAACCACCAGATTCTGAGTTTATCCCCATTATATAATCCTGTCCTCCTAATACTAAACCCACCAATTAACGGGTATTATTAGGGTGGCATATATTATTCGGGAACCCTATCAATAAATTTGAAACCTTAATAATAAAAACTATTTTTTACGATTTCAAAATCAATTAAATTTCCGTATTTAAAAAATGTAATTAAAATATTGCCAAAAATTGGATTTCGAAGCGGGCCCTAATAATATTTTAAAAGCCCTAATATAAAAAATATTTTTTTGGACGGACCCTAATAATAAACACCCCGGGGTTAAACGCGTTTTTAGTATTAGGGTGGCAAAACCCACAAATCGTAGCTTTATTTTTAAATTGGTTTCTAAAGGGGATCAATTAAAAGTCAAATTGGCCAATCTGAAATTATCCGAAATTGGAGATGGACCCCTGTTTTTAGTATTTGGGTGACGTTTAGTAATAGGGGGAAGGGATTATATATATATATATGTCCATGATATAAATTGATATAATCCCATTAGTAAATTAATGTTAATTATAGCCATCATTGGTGATTACTGTACTCATTCCTGGTCAGGTTCGTGAGGTGAGCAGCGGTCGCTGGCGATGCAAAGTCGCACCCTTTGGCCGGGCGACCTGGCAACGGGGGGCACATAGCTTTGGGAACCAGCAGCATTTTGAAAGGGACAGTCATCATCACCATCATCATGTTATATGGTATACTTATATAATCTTATATCGTTTTATTATCTCTATATATACATATAACATGTGTATATATATGTATAATGTTCTTATCTCTAGTTGCCTTGCCCACCCCGATTTTCAAAAGGTATGACGACCTCGCAAAACCAAGGTGAGGAGATGAAATTCAAAGCTGAGAATCTGGCGGAAACGCCTGAGAAACTGGGATTAAATGATGGGCCGATGGGCCAAAAGACATGGAAACCATTCAGAAGCTATTGTAAAACTATGGAAAAACTTTGGAAAAAGATGGATTTAAGCAACGCAACTTGGAATTTGATTGTTTTAAGCAGCCCTTCGAGAATTGTTCTATCTAGATGTTTCATGCATGAAGATTGGAGTAAACGGACATAGCCATGGAAAACCCAATTTAACTTTAAATGGTTGAACTATGTAATTTCTGTAACATGAGATATCTCAAGAGACAGGTTTCCCATTGCCAGCTGGAAAAGAGACAATCTTTTCAGATGCTAAGGAAAAATGAACCCATCTCAGTGGACGCCAACTGGCTACGTCGTGGGGTGCAGGACCGGACACTTACCGTTTTCAAGGGCCGGTTTGGAGGGGTTTTCTGGTGGCACTTGGTGGCACATGGATGTTCAAGATAAAGAGACCCAAGTCTGGAGGGCTGGTCCCGCTGCAGGCGGCCGTGAAAGACTTGCCGGAGCATGAGGGTCAGGCCGGACGAGATTTGAAAACATGACTCCAGGTCGAAAATTTTGGTGCTTTCAAAATGTTCAAATGTCAATGATCTTCAAACACCATACATTTTCCATCATTTTCCTGGATTGTATGTTGATTTTTCCAGCTTGTCCTCAAACACCCTTGGGCCCTTGGGGCACCGGGCTCAGGTGGTCCGCGTGGTCACCGTGGATGGGGACACCGGGCGCTGCAAGTGCGTGCTGCGCACCTCTGGTGAAGCCATTGAGGTGGGACTCGGGGGGCCCTGTTGGATCACAAGTGGGCCCTCCAAACTCCAAAAACTCCAATTAATAATCAAATAGGATCTCAGTCATACACACACACACACACTAGATAAGAATGGATCATTGTAGTGATCCGGCAGGAACTGAATCCTGTAACGTGCAGATTGGATGAGAAACAAATTAATCTACGACCAATATATCGGCGATGAATCGGCGATCATGTATGATAGACCCCAAAATGTTGTTCAGATTGCGGCGACCGTGTAAACATGGAAAATTCATGGTGGGGTACTTGGCTTAGCCCCTGGCCATTGCAGAAATAAAATTTCGATTGGCAGGTACGTCAGAAAGGCGTCCCTTTCTGATATCACAGATCAAGGCAAGTGTCTTTGTTAGTGCCAGACTTGCAATGATCCCTGGCACCCCCTGCATTATTTAAAAAGGGAGAAGAGGGAAGAAAAAAGAAGGAAGTTTTACATCTATCCAGATGTTACACACACACTCACACACACACACACACCCGGCAGAGCCGGGAAAACCCTGAAAGGCAAGAGGAAGAGAAAAGCGGACACACGACGGGCAGACGGCCAAAAACAGCGCAGGGGGGGAAGGGGAACAGACGGACCTCCAGAACCAACCTACACGGCGAAACGGACCTGACCAAAACAGCGCACACACCTAAACCCCACGACACATTACGGAGAGGCACGCGGGGAAAATTAGGGACCAAATGGGGGACTAGTTGAAGACAGACAAGAAAACCAAAACAGTTAATTAAAGACAGGACTCAGTTCCTAACTACCTAAGTGTCGTGCGTTATTCCCTTGCCGGGACCGTGGTCAAGTCTTGCCCCAATTGGCATAAACGGCTTTCAAGTTCCAACGAATTAGGTGCACAATATGTTTCACCTCACCAGACAACCATCAAAAGAAAAAGACCACACCTGAAAGTCGTGTGCCTGCCTGAATCCTCTGTCATGTAATGATGCAATGTGACTGCAAAAGTTGCTGCGAAAAAAGAGGTTTCTGAATGTTCAGCACCGCTTCAATGTCAAAGAACTGCATTCCACGAGGTTTCACAAGGGACCGCAGGATCAGCGGGACTTCTCAAAAGGCTCAAAACGGAAAGGCCGACTGTTGCACATTACTTAAGCGAATTACCAAATTAAAATGTGTTAATTCGGAATTCAAGTCAGTCGACACTCACCCTAAACAGGGTTGCCTCACTTGGCCCTATGGCACCATGTCGGAGTCACCATAGAAATCACACTAGATAAGAATGGATCATTGTAGTGATCCGGCAGGAACTGAATCCTGCAACGTGCAGATTGGATGAGAAACAAATTAATCTACGACCAATATATCGGCGATGAATCGGCGATCATGTATGATAGACCCCAAAATGTTGTTCAGATTGCGGCGACCGTGTAAACATGGAAAATTCATGGTGGGGTACTTGGCTTAGCCCCTGGCCATTGCAGAAATAAAATTTCGATTGGCAGGTACGTCAGAAAGGCGTCCCTTTCTGATATCACAGATCAAGGCAAGTGTCTTTGTTAGTGCCAGACTTGCAATGATCCCTGGCACCCCCTGCATTATTTAAAAAGGGAGAAGAGGGAAGAAAAAAGAAGGAAGTTTTACATCTATCCAGATGTTACACACACACATACACTTTCAATCACTTTCACGTATGGGTGTATATGTGTGTATATATATAATTATAATCATAATAATAATCATAATCATACTGTGAATAGCTTAAATATTGTAACCGTGGCACGAAATGGGGCACCATTTGGAGCACGAGAAAGAAGGCCAAAATCAAGTACTGTATATAATCTCCTACGTGCCAACATGAGATGCTTTGTGATTGGATCTAGAGTTATATACAGTATTCAGTATTCAATATTCAATATATTAGTATGCAGTATTCAATATTCTTCTAGGCTTTGGAGGCTGGCTTAGCTCCGGCCAGATCCTGGCCTAAGCTCCGAAGAGGAAAACAGACAAAACCGCCAGTTTTTGGTTTTACCGCATTTTTTTCATTTTCCGAGCACGAATCTTCAAAAACTTGAGACCATACAGCACGATTTGGCGCACGATAAACCGGAACAAACCACGCACATTGGAGCACGACTCGGCGCACGACAAACCGCGAAAAAAAAGCACACATTGGAGCACGATTTGGCGCATGAAGAAATCAATTTAAAATACAAGTAGCAATCCTCAAGTTTTGTCAGTACCACTACCAACAGTCAATACCTTCATGAAAGATTAAAAATTGCAAACATTGCAGAAAAACCACCAGCAACAATTTCCCAAAAGACACACCAGGCCAGGAACCACAAAGTAGAACACGATTTGGTGCACGATAAACCGGAAAAAAAAAACACGCATTGGAGCACGATTTGGTGCACAACAAACCGCGAAAAAAGGCACGCATTGGAGCACAATTTGGTGCTCGACAAACCGCGAAAAAAAGCACGCATTGGAGCACGATTTGGTGCCCGACAAACCTTGGAAAAAAAAAGCACGCATTGGAGCACGATTTGGTGCCCGACAAACCGCGAAAAAAAAAATGCATCGGAGCACGATTTGGTGCCCGACAAACCGCGAAAAAAAAAAACACGCATTGGAGCACGATTTGGTGCACAACAAACCGAGAAATAAGGCAGTAATATAATTCTGGCTCCAGCACAGCAGCAAACCTGGCAAACCAGTAGATGAAGTTTGATGGGAAGTTTGGATAGTGTATGATTCATGTTCGATATTTGATATGGTTGTGATTCCCAATCCCAGATGGTTTTGAGAAGTGATTCCCATGTCCTCTTTCTCCTAATCTGATGTGTGCAAGCCACCACATGTCTACATTGAGCAGAATGGACGGGTTTTGTTTCCCAAATTTTGACCCATGGTCCCAAATTGAAATAATCCTTGAGAAAAATTGAACATGCCCCCAGGCTAACAATCCGTGAAGAAAAATAACTTGATTTTATGGTGCTCCTTTTTGGGGTGGTGTTTAGCAAGGAACCCTTTTACTGACTGTTACACTATTTAGGAAACACGCACACAATATATATATATATACTTGATTATGATATATTATGATTCATTATCCGTATGTGTATGTATACATATATATACATACACCTTAAAATGGCTGAACACGCGCAGCAGTTGGCACAGCACAACATAATGGGCCGGAAATTTCCGTTGAATCACATTCAACCACACATGGATGGGTACCTATAGAGTATGTCAATATATGTTTAAAAAATTCTGTACTTCGAGTTTTCCCCGCCATGACATTTATACGTTCTGTTATTGGCAAATCTTCTGGCATTCTATCTGACATACCTTCTGGCATTTTATCTGGCATATCTTCTGGCATATCTTCTGACATTCTATCTGGCATTCTATCTGGCAAATCTTCTGGCATTCTATCTGGCAAACATTCTGGCACTTTATCTGGCACACCTTCTGGCATTCTATCTGACATTCTATCTGGCATACCTTCTGGCATTCTATCTGGCATATCTTCTGGCATTCTATCTGGCATATCTTCTGGCATTTTATCTGGTATATCTTCTGGCATTCTTTCTGACATTCTATCTGGCGTTCTATCTGGCATATCTTCTGGCATTCTATCTGGCCGTTGAGGTCCAGCGGTGCCCACTGAGCTCGGAAGGTCCCAGGTTGAGGTCCAGCGGTGCCCACTGAGCTCTGAAGGTCCCAGGTTGAGTTCCAGCGGTGCCCACTGGGCTCGGAAGCCGGCAGTTGAGGTCCAGCGGTGCCCACTGCGCTCAGAACCTGGCGGTTGAGGTCCAGCGGTGCCCACTGCGCTCAGAACCTGGCGGTTGAGGTCCAGCCGTGCCCACTCAGATCGGAAGCCGGCAGTTGAGGTCCAGCAATGCCCACTGCGCGCGGAAGTTGGCGAAGAGATTGGCGAGTTGGCAAGGCGGAAGTGGACGTGGAAGTTGATGCAGACATGGTCGAGGAGAAACTGGAGGAGGAGGAAGAGGAGGAGGAGAAGGAGGATGAGGAGAACAGCTCTGATAAAATCTAATAACCCTCACCTGGGACGTGGGGAAAAACAATATCAGTTGCGAATACTTATTTAAAATTTTAAAAATGCCAAATTCCAACTGATATCAGCCTAAATCCAAGGTCTCGCGGAAAAACCTGCGGCCATTGGCGAATGCTACTGCCCAGGCCCCAGGTGCTCACCCAGACAGCCAACATGGGACATGTGATCTGCAGTGCAATATTTTGCTTTAGGACTTTAGGAAAAAAATTGCGAAACCTAAATCCATAAAGTGCGTAAGTCTTAGGTTCTGATGGTCCATCATGGTTCATGCACCCTGACTCTGCCGCTACCCCTAGGCCCCAGAACCCACGCCAGCGCCAAAAGCGGAGATGCCCAAAAAAGGTGGAACCGACTGGGTCAGGGACCTCAGAAATATTTTGGCAGCCAGCGGAGATAGCTCGTTTAGATTGTTTTTCTCCCTGCAAGGGATGATGTTTTTTTCCAAGATGGCATTCCGTTTGGTAGGCTACAAGGTTATTTTCTTGAAATTTAAGTTTGCTTCGGCTTTCAGGCGGCCGTTGAGCTGGAAAGACGCAGCTACTTGGCCGCCATGGGGAGGAGTCATGTTTTTGCAAAACCCGGTGTGAGATTTTTGTTGGGGGCACCTAGGTTTGGACCTAGGATGACCTAGGTCATTGGTGAACAGGAGGATTCCGTTCTCCATCTTGAGTTGATGATGTTGATGTTGTGGGTCAGCTATCCTTCACCCAGTTTGTTTGAAACTTGAGAGAGGCTTATGCAGGCATGTTTGGGCATGTTTGGGCATGTTGGACATGTTGGACATGTTGGACATGTTGGGCATGTTGGGCATGTTGGGCTAGGTGGCTAGGCAACCCCAAGACGGTTCAGAAGTCATGCCCGGTAAAATGCACTTGCACATGAGTTCCCACAGGTTGTTTTTGAAATAAGATCAAGAAAAACACTGGAAAGCAACCCAAATAGTTTTGTTTGAACATACGGGAACCCATCTTCCTGAATTTTGATGCTTCATCATCATTTTCCCCATAAGAATTTGCCGTTAGGATCCACTTAGGGGACTTGGGATGTGCATATATATATAATAAATATATAAATGTAATTACCATAGTATAATTATTAGGTAGGACATTTTGACCTGCGATGCTGAGGACTAGCTGAAGGCTTCAGGTCTGGATTCGAAGAAGGTGCCTCTGCCTCTCGGACTGACCCCATACTGACCTTGGAAGGAGGGCGTACGCGATCATCATGGTTGATGAATGTTGATGGTTGAAACTCATTGAAACTCCTGATGCATGATGGTTCCTTGGAACTAAAAAAATTAGATTTGGGCATTGGGCCAATGGCTCGTTTTTAGCCCCAGGCTAAAACTCGAAGAAGGCAATTGTGAGATATGGCGAGAGAGAGAGAGAGAGAGATATATATATATATACATGCATGCATCCAATTTCGTATAACGACTTTCATTGGGTCAATCGAGATTGTCAAGATATGCACGGATCCGTCGTTGCCCTGAGGTCACCATGGAAGGGTTACAATCCATGCCCGAACTCAACGGCCAGTCTGGTTACTTGTCATTCAACCAGCAGAGGTTCAGATTTTGCCATTGTTCACTTTAGGATGGCCTAAGGACAAGGACAACAATTTGGACAAAGATCTTGTATTTGACATGGTTTGCGGCTGAACTGTGCCCAAGACTCGGATTTTTTATGAATTTTGTGGGTCACCACTTTGCTGTTTCCATGGCTCGTTGGTAGGTAAACTGCTCACCTGGGATGGTCAGTCAATGCGCTGGCGAGTGCACATCGAAGGTGTTGGCATTAAGCAACTTGGAGGTGTCGAGGTGTTCCATGGGGAACAATATGGAATGATAATGAATGATTTTATGAAACAGAGATTGGAACACCGTTGTACCTATGGTGTTGCGAAGAATTCCGAAGAATGCCTGTGCCAACTTACCCATTGAGAGGTCGCATTAGGTGTAGTGATATGATGTTAATGACGACAAGCATATCCGAAGTGTGTGACTATGACATTTTTTAGGGACGGAAGTGCCAAAGTGTGCAAACCCGTGCTCTTGGTCCAAGTTGTGTTCTCCATGTTATCATGTTAGACTCTGTTTGATTGTTTGACATGTCATATATATATATATAACTCGTGACAGTAACTTGTGTAATTGAGCCCGTTCATGTTTTTAGATGCTGTATCATTTTATCATTGTTTGGTCATGCCAAGAATTGCATCCCTTGTTGGCCCATGCTTGGCCAAGGTCCTTCCGGCCTCAGAATCTCATACCACAGGAGCGTTGTGGGTCTTGCAGAACGGGTCTGCCTGGTATGTGCTGTATCGGATCTGATTTGCACATGTATCTATGATTATCTATGTGTATAATTTTTGAAGTCTAAGTAGTTGTTTTTATAATATGTGTATCTTTTTGGTCGGAATAAGTAACACATACGGTATATTTATACATATGCACTCATGACTCATGCATAAATGAAGATCAGGTGCTGGTTCAAGCTTCACACAGTCGGTCCAATCAGAACCCAATCAGTCACCGCAAAGGAGAGCGGCCAGAAACGCAAAGCCAAGAATGGTTCCAGCGACCAGAATGGTGCGAAGGAGGAGTGGCCGGCTCCAAAGGATGGTACACCAAACCGATTTCATAAACGTAATATATATATATACATACATATGTTACATATGTTACATATGTGTACATGTGTATGTGTGTGTTGTGTGTTGTGTATGTAGGTGTGTATAAATACATATACACATATATATATATATATACATACATATATGTATACATTTATATATATTTTTACTATACATACATACGTATGCGATATATAGTTGTTGTTTAGGCCGTGTGGCTCAACCACCAACCAGTCTATAACCTTTCAAGAAATCCAGCCTTATTTGCTTTCCTGGTGGCACGTGGTGGCACTCATTTCCAGGAGCGAGGTTCGTAGTCACAATGTCAGGCAACTTGCAGCTTGTAGGTGTGACCGCAAGGCATGTCCGGAAACCAGTGTTCACCCCTGGAGACACCAACATCATCGTTCAACAAACGGTCAAAATCCTTCAAACATCCGTTTTGACTGTTGCTTACAAGCTTACTATAGCTTCAACTCTGTATGTGTGTGCGAGAAATGAAATCATATCAACAACTGGCTCGAAACCTTGGAATCCAGCATCGCAGGAACATTGTGAGACTTCGCCAGAAAAGAAGCAGCGGGTGGAAGACTCCGGGGTGCCTGTTTCAAATGACTGATGCTGTGAGTTTCATTTCCACCATGCACCATCCAAGTAGCTGCAGCTGGGATCAACATGGGTCGATCTAAATCCCAGACGGTGCAAAGGCAGCCGGCAATGCTGAGATATCACCACCACATGAGTTAAGTTGTGGTTCACCAATGTTCACCACTTCAATTATATCAGTTCGGTGGCGTCATTTACATAAGATATCATAAGATCATGAGCGACTAAAAGAGGCTGCCAGGTTTCCTGAGTCATGGGGGTACCCCTCAATCATCTTTTGTTTCATATTTTTGGGTGGATTTCCACATCAACCATCCAGCTTTTTTCGGGTAGCCCCGATGTCCGATGGACACCAACGGTGACTCAGCCGAAGAAAGCCGAAGAAACCAGGAATCTCAAGCTGCGGAGGAAAAAGGTCGCGATTCATGAATCAAAATGGATGGTTAGTAGATGTTGGTAGATGTGATTAGATGTTACTAGATGTTGTTAGATACTATTAGTTGTTCCCCACCTGCCAGGTGAGGGTTGTTAGATTTTATCTAAGTTGCCTGCTCCTCCTCCTCCTCTCCTCCTCCTCTCGTCGTCCTCGTCCTCTCGTTGTCCTCCTCCTCTCGTTGTCCTCCTCGTCTCGTTGTCCTCCTCGTCCTCCTGCTCAACTGCGACTCGCGATCCACAGTGTTCTCTGTCGGACCTCAACCACGACCATCCACGCCCAGTGTTCCCTGCCGGACCTCAACCACGACCATCCCCGCCCAGTGTTCCCTGCCGGACCTCAACCACGACCATCCACGCCCAGTGTTCCCTGCCGGACCTCAACCGCGAGTATCCCCGCCCAGTGTTCCCTGCCGGACCTCAACCACGACCATCCACGCCCAGTGTTCCCTGCCGGACCTCAACCGCGAGTATCCACGCCAAAAGATATGCCACATAGAGTGCCAGAAGATATGCCAGATAGAATGTTAGAAGATCTGCCAGATAGAATGCCAGAAGGTATGCCAGATAGAATGCCAGATAGAATGTCAGCTAGAATGCCAGAAGATATGCCAGATAAAGTGCCAGAATGTTTGCCAGATAGAATGCCAGCAGATTTGCCAGATAATATGCCAGAAGATATGCTAGATAGAATGCCAGATGGAATGCCAGAAGATTTGCCAGATAATATGCCAGAAGATATGCCAGATAGAATGCCAGATGGAATGCCAGAAGATATGCCAGAACATATGCCAGAAGATATGCCAGAAGATATGCCAGAACATCTGCCAGAAGATATGCCAGAACATCTGCCAGAAGATATGCCATGCCAGGTAGAATGCCAGAAGATATGCCAGATAGAATGCCAGATCGAATGCCAGAAAATATGTCAGATAGAATGCCAGAAGATTTGCCAGTAACAAAATGTATAAATGTCATGGTGGGGATCACACGAAGTAAAGTAATTATGATTTTTTTTAGTAGATGTTATTATATAGATGTTATTAGGTGCTATTGGATGTTATTGTATGTTATTGTATGTTATTGTATAGTTACTATAGTTCTTTGGACATTTATATAATGGATATACATGGACATATGGATCTATAATGATCTATACATGGGTATGCTCGACAGAAGCTAGGATACGACCTCTATAAACTCACCCACCTGTGCAATGGTCTAAACTTGGGATGATCATCAATCCTTTGACCGGGATTTACTTACCCATTACAACACATGGTTTCCCATATATATATTATGCATATCATCTCATCTCATATCATATCATATCATATCATATATAATCATAATATCTTCAACCATGACAAGCACTTCTCGGAAGCTGATATACCATTTTCTAAAACTACCCAGGACGATGCCTGGCACATAGCTTATCAGCATTGACCAGCCCGGGGGGGGCCACATTGGCAGGTCTTGATGTGCCCGACGTGTCGCATGTGGTGAACTACTCCTTGGGTCTATCGGTTCCTCGACGAGCGGAGTGCATGCATAGTAAACTGTTTAAACTCAGTTGACGATTTGTCATCCGAGAATGTTGTTGGAATTGTTTGGGCTACTTGCTGGTTTGCCCTTTGTGGCTAATCAACACGCGGGTGGCTTCAAGAGATGCACGCGTCATTTTCTCATGGGTTTTTGGCCTGTGATCGTATACAGTTAACATCGATATGATATGGAAGTCCAATGGTTTCCCTCGAACAATGATCTACAAATGGCGGGTTTCCATCTCGTAAATTACTGGAGGGCAAATCCATGCAAATCCAAACCAATGATTGCCCATTGAATATTAGTGTTTCATTTGCAACTGAATGTTGAAGTGATGAATAAACAAAATATAAACATGGTAAATCCAAATCATATAAATCATGGTAAAACATGGTAAAACATGGTAAATCCCAATCATTCAATGATTTTCAGGTTTTTCAGGTTGAACCCAGCCGGGATCTCCGAGATCGATGGCTACGTGCACCGCATCGGTCGCTGCGGCCGTGCAGGGCGCATGGGAACGGCGGTGACCTTTGTTGGGGGCCTTGTTTGGGGATGGTTTTTGATGGTGACCTTTATCTACCCTCTGGTTATGACTAACATAGCCATGGTATAGATGGCCCATAGAAATAGATGGTTTACCTATTAAAAAGGTGATTTTCCATAGCTATGTTAGTCATAACCAGATGGTAAATGAGGTTTGGGATGATTTGGGATCATCCATAAAATCCTCAGTTGGGATGGGATTTTCTGGAAAAATCCCATGGCTATTGCTGTCATAAAATAACATATTTAATAACTCATAATATCATACATTTGAGTGTTGTTGAGATCTCACCAACCCTTTTTAAACTGGCGGTGCCTACTTCCGTCTCAGAACAGTGAAACGGTACCATTTTGCTATTTTTGGTACTTGCTTGATTTTGTTTGTTTCATGGTGATCATTTCATGGTAAAGTACCTGGAGTCCCAGCCCAGCAAAGGTCACAGATGGGGATGAGCGCTGGGCAGGGCCATTGCTGAAAGTCTTGCAAGAGGCACCAGAGAAGAGTGCGCTTGGTCGTGGGAATATGGCGAGTCCTTGAGGATAACCATAGGATAAGCTACTGCGACACGGGAATGAGTTGTTTTGACCCAGAAAAGCCATGCATGGGGCCGCAAGATGGGCCCGGTTTTTTCTCCGCCCTTAAGGTGAAACTGTTCCCAGAGGCTTGCGCGGTTTAAATTCGATAGCACGGTTGGTGTCGAACCTGTGCTTTGCATTGCTTTGTAAATTCTTCATCGGTGCCTGAACTGGAACAAACATGAACAAACTAAGTAAGCTAAGTGAGTTAAGTGATAATTAGTTTGGAAATGTTTGGAAAAGATTGAAAGGGCACAGGGTTTCGTTTCTGGGCACAATACCTGGCCGCCAGAGGCACGCCAGACCATCCCGACCGGATCTTAGAACGGAGGTCTGCATGGGCCAGCGTGCCCCAAGAAATGTCCGCAAAAAGATGCACAAGTACTTCGTTATACTTTATCTATCTTTATCTCTATATTTTCATGGGGGGGTGGTTATAATTGAAATACATAGAAATACTGTGAAAGAACCAAAACCTGTGGTTCAAACTTTGGCCCTCGCCCCAATGCCGGCTAAACTGACAGATATCGGCCCTCGAAACTGCTGCAGTTGCCCAGGCCTGGGCTAGTGGAAATGGCCAAAGACTTCTCTAAAGGCCCGGAAGTAAAAAGTTGAGGTAAGTTTGAAGGCTTGGGGATGCTTGAGGTTATTTGTGGGTATAACATGGTATAACCATGTTAACATGACCCATAATAACTCCTGAAGTCGGGATATATCACCAGTTTTTGATGATTCTGGACCGGAAAAAATCTAATCCAGGGCCAGCAAGATCGAAAAGGTTCTTTTCGCGGGCATCAGGTTCCATGCTTACTTTTGGGCTGATATCTAGGGGTTCTGGAATGTTCCGAAGACTGCTGCATTTGAAATCAGAAAAAGGGGATGGTTATGATATGTTATGATGGTTGTTGCCGCGGCAAAAGGCACTACAGCATGGCCATGGCATTTTTGGTTCAAGTCGTTTTTTTTTCAGACTTGAATTCAGCACCATGGTCCGATGATCCCTACAGGCTCCAACAAGGTGCTGGTGACGAAGAACAGGGTACGCTGTTTCGATCAGGGAGTTGCAGCAAGGGCTTGTCTCAGAATGTGCAGAATCCATCAGAATCCCATGGTTTAATAATGTTTAATATGTTTAACATCATTTTACCATATTTTACCATCATTTGCCCAAGAACATTGTCATGTTTGGATTTTTTTTGGGTTAAATTATATCTGAAACGCAAATGGCCAGACATTGATTGAAATGACATTGTGTTTTTGATTGGTGTTTATTGAAAATATGTATTTCAACGACTAGATGCAGTCGATTTAGTATTATTGTGCTATCAAACACTAATATTTTAAATAACTCCATTTTGTAGTTGCTTTCTCCATTACATTATTTGTCCGAGAGTAGCTGGGAAGACCCTGGTGAATCCCTGCTGAAATTGGTCGACATTTGGGGTACCTGTAGTGTGACTTACATGGATAAAAAGTGCTTGTCATCGGCATTAATACATTGCTAGCAGATCTACCAGGGGGATTTCAGTGGCCAGTGGGGTGTAGCGTACGTTCAGCTCAGGCAGGGGAAGTCAAGGCGAAGTCCAAGGTGCGAGCGTTTTTCTGGGGGAATTGAATGGAATTGGGTGAAGATTCAGTGAAGATGCCCATGACAGTAAGGTTCAACTGGCTTCCTGGCAGTGATTGCAATTTTACAATATCCATTTTGATCCATCCCTATCTCTTGTTTTCGGGTGCCAGGGCGAGCCAAAAGCTGGAAGATGAGAACTTTGACAGGCATGGATGCAACAGTGGATTGATTGGCTGATCCTGGCTGGCATGTCCATGGTATATGATATGTAATGATTTATAGAACACATATCTGCATCATGAGTTTTAGTGGTATGCCCAGAGAGTCGATCTTTGCAAATACGTGTGCACAAACATACACATCACCACACGCCCATTTAGAGATGTATAAATATGCGAGCAGACAGAGAGAGAGAGAGAGAGAGAATTATATATACATACTATATATATAAATATAGATTAATTAATGTAATATATTAATATATGTATGTGTGTGTGCGCGCATATGTGGTAGACATACCCACCTCAATCACTTACCTGGAACTCTCCAGCCATTTTGACCTTGTTTCAGGAATACATGTCAATTATCTTTGGCCCCGGCATCAAGTGCATCACATTTGCCGAGATCTATGTCAGCTGACCGTGCTACCCGGAAGGGTCGGCTTTGCGGGCAGAGCAGGTGGTTACCACAGCAGTTTGACGACTTGTCTGATGAAACTAGAAGTGACAGAAGTGCTAAAGAAATTCTGAAGTGGCCACTGCATACCACTCCTACAAGATCTTTGTTTTTGGGCGGGCTTCAACCACTTTTAAAGAGTTGTGCCTGGTGCCCACGCTGCTAGGGGCAGCAGACCTTTCCACTGCGCAAAGCGTGGCTGAAAAGGAACCATAGAAGTCATGACCAAAATGGAGCCGTGCACAACCCTACTGTTACAGATAATATATATATGTAATGTAATGTAATGTAAGGTAAGGTAATGTAATGTAATGAAATGTTAGTAATGTAATGTAATGTAATGAAATGTAATGTAATGTAATGAAATGTAATGTAATGTAATGTATGTAATGTAAGGTAATGTAAGGTAATGTAATGAAATGTAATGTAATGTAATGTAATGAAATGTAATGTAATGTAATGTATGTAATGTAATGTAATGTAATGTAATGAAATGTAATGTAATGTAATGTATGTAATGTAAGGTAAGGTAATGTATATTTCAAGCGAGTGACTTAGGACTTGTGAAAGATACCCCGGTGTGGCCAAGTCCTATCTCATCATGCGTCGGACCCCCCCTGCACAAGTCCCAACTCATCCGGTGTCCGTATAAGATTAGAAACTATGTTTGATTTTTTTTAGTGCGGCATGGGCCACTCGTAAAACCATGATGACATAGGACTTGTTCCCCTCTGGTGACATACGATTTTGTGCACCAAGTCCTGTGCGTGTATGTAATGTAATTTACTGTAATGTACTGTAACTTAATGTAATGTACTGTAGTGTAATGTAATGTGCTGTACTTTACTGTAATGTGATGTAATGTAATGTAGCTACATTACATTACATTACAGTAAAGTACAGCACATTACATAGCGTAATGTAATGTACTGTAATGTAACCTAATGTAATGTAGTGTAAGTATGTAGGTTCTGATGACTTAGGACTTGTGCCCATCTTGAAAAATTGTGATTTTCATTTTTCCTTCGATTTATATAGAGACATTATTTTAAATAAATTGAAAAATAAATATATGTTTTTCCACTTTTCATTTTTCTCTGTTGTTTCCCGTTTTGTTTCCCCGTTGTGCTTCCCTATTGTGGTCCCCTATTGGGAAAAGCTGCTTTTGTAACATAGCGAAGTGAAATGTTAATATTTGTGCATATCTATCTGAAAAAAAAATTACAGATTTTTTTGAAATATTTTTTTTGAAGATGGGCAAAAGTCCTAAGTCATCATTTTTTCAATGCTTGGCTCGAGGACTTCGACCCAACGACGGGGTAGTGCAACGGGGAATACAATAGGGAAGCACAACGGGGAAACAAAACGGGAAATAACAGAGAAAAATTAAAAGTGAAAGAAATATATTTATATATTTTCAATTTATTTAATTGCTTTAAAATACTGTTTGTATACAAATCGAAGGGAAAAATGGAAAATCGCAGATTTTTGTGAAATACTTTTTTTCGAAGATGAGCACAAGTCCTAAGTCATCATTTTTTCAATGATTGGCTCGAGGACTTCGACCCAACGACGGGGTAGTGCAACGGGGAATACAATAGGGAAGCACAACGGGGAAACAAAACGGGAAACGACAGAGAAAAATGAAAAGTGAAAAAAATATATTTATATTTTTCAAGTTATTTAATTGCTTTGAAATACTGTCTGTATATCAATCAAAGGAAATAATGGAAAATCACAGATTTTTGTGAAATATTTCTTTTTTGAAGATGGGCACAAGTCCTAAGTCATCATTTTTTCAACGAATGGCTCGAGGACTTCGACCCAACGACGGGGTAGTGCAACGGGGAATACAATAGGGAAGCACAACGGGGGAACAAAACGGGAAACAACAGAGAAAAATGAAAAGTGAAAAAAACATATTTATATTTTTCAATTTATTTAATTGCTTTAAAATACTGTCTGTATATAAATCGAAGGGAAAAATGGAAAATCACAGATTTTTGTGAAATATTTCTTTTTTGAAGATGGGCACAAGTCCTAAGTCATCATTTTTTCAACGATTGGCTCGAGGACTTCGACCCAACGACGGGGTAGTGCAACGGGGAATACGATAGGGAAGCACAACGGGGAAACAAAACGGGAAACAACAGAGAAAAATGAAAAGTGAAAAAAACATATTTATATTTTTCAATTTATTTAATTGCTTTAAAATACTGTCTGTATATCAATCAAAGGAAAAAATGGAAAATCACAGATTTTTGTGAAATATGTTTTTTTCGAAGATGGGCACAAGTCCTACGTCATCATTTTTTCAACGATTGGCTCGAGGACTTCGCCCCAACGACGGGGTAGTGCAACGGGGAATACATAGGGAAGCACAACGGGGGAACAAAACGGGAAACAACAGAGAAAAATGAAAAGTGAAAAAAATATATTTATATTTTTCAATTTATTTACTTGCTTTAAAATACTGTCTGTATATAAATCGAAGGAAAAAATGGAAAATCACAGATTTTTGTGAAATATTTTTTTTGAGATGGGCGCAAGTCCTAAGTCATCATGTTTTCAACGACTGGCTCGAGGACTTCGACCCAACGACGGGGTAGTGCAACGGGGAATATAATAGGGAAGCACAACGGGGAAACAAAACGGGAAACAACAGAGAAAAATGAAAAGTGAAAAACATATATTTATATTTTTCAATTTATTTACAGTAATTGCTTTAAAAGACTGTCTGTATATCAATCAAAGGAAAAAATGGAAAATCACAGATTTTTGTGAAATATGTTTTTTTCGAAGATGGGCACAAGTCCTACGTCATCATTTTTTCAACGATTGGCTCGAGGACTTCGCCCCAACGACGGGGTAGTGCAACGGGGAATACAATAGGGAAGCACAACGGGGAAACAAAACGGGAAACAACAGAGAAAAATGAAAAGTGAAAAAAACATATTTATATTTTTCAATTTATTTAATTGCTTTAAAATACTGTCTGTATATCAATCAAAGGAAAAAATGGAAAATCACAGATTTTTGTGAAATATGTTTTTTCGAAGATGGGCACAAGTCCTAAGTCATCATTTTTTCAACGATTGGCTCGAGGACTTCGACCCAACGACGGGGTAGTGCAATGGGGAATACAATAGGGAAGCACAACGGGGAAACAAAACGGGAAACGACAAAAAAAAATGAAAAGTGAAAAACACATATTTACATTTTTCAATTTATTTAATTGCTTTAAAATACTGTCTGTATATCAATCAAAGGAAAAAATGGAAAATCACATATTTTTGTGAAATATTTTTTTTGAAGATGGGCACAAGTCCTAAGTCATCATTTTTTCAACGATTGGCTCGAGGACTTCGACCCAACGACGGGGTAGTGCAACGGGGAATACAATAGGGAAGCACAACGGGGAAACAAAACGGGAAACAACAGAGAAAAATGAAAAGTGAAAAAAGCATATTTATATTTTTCAATTTATTTAATTGCTTTAAAATACTGTCTGTATATCAATCAAAGGAAAAAATGGAAAATCACAGATTTTTGTGAAATATTTTTTGTTGAAGATGGGCACAAGTCCTAAGTCATCATTTTTTCAACGATTGGCTCGAGGACTTTGACCCAACGACGGGGTAGCGCAACGGGGAATACAATAGAGAAGCACAACGGAGAAACAAAACGGGAAACAACAGAGAAAAATGAAAAGTGAAAAAAACATGTTTATATTTTTCAATTTATTTAATTGCTTTAAAATACTGTCTGTATATAAATCGAAGGAAAAAATGGAAAATCACATATTTTTGTGATTTTTTTTTTGAAGATGGGCACAAGTCCTAAGTCATCATTTTTTCAACGATTGGCTCGAGGACTTCGACCCAACGACGGGGTAGCGCAACGGGGAATACAATAGAGAAGCACAACGGGGAAACAAAACGGGAAACAACAGAGAAAAATGAAAAGTGAAAAAAGCATATTTATATTTTTCAATTTATTTAATTGCTTTAAAATATTGTCTGTATATAAATCGAAGGAAAAAATGGAAAATCACAGATTTTTGTGAAATATATTTTTGAAGATGGGCACAAGTCCTAAGTCATCATTTTTTCAACGATTGGCTTGAGGACTTCGACCCAACGACGGGGTAGTGCAACGGGGAATACAATAGGGAAGCACAACGGGGAAACAAAACGGGAAACAACAGAGAAAAATGAAAAGTGAAAAAAACATATTTATATTTTTCAATTTGTTTAGTTGCTTTAAAATACTGTCTGTATATAAATCGAAGGAAAAAATGGAAAATCACAGATTTTTGTGATTTTTTTTTGAAGATGGGCACAAGTCCTAAGTCATCATTTTTTCAACGATTGGCTCGAGGACTTCGACCCAACGACGGGGTAGTGCAACGGGGAATACAATAGGGAAGCACAACGGGGGAACAAAACGGGAAACAACAGAGAAAAATGAAAAGTGAAAAAAACATCCCCTGGCCAGTTTCCCCTATAAAATTGGGACACCTAGGTGCTGTATAAAACAATTTTTTTATACAGGTCCCCCCTCAATTTCAGCTGCCCTGTTTGCCTTGTTTTGGTGGGCTCTAATTTTATCTCAAAACCCCGGGTCCTGATTTTATATTTTTTTTTGGTGCCTAAATTTAGTGACCTAGGGCTTCAATTCTATAGCAGGCTCCAATTCTATAGGGACATGTGTTGGTTTTGTATGGTTTTGTGAACCAAAGGGTTCCAATTTTGTAGCGACTTGCAATGTGCTGCATTCCAGGGTTCCAATTTTGTAGCGACCTGCAATGTGTTGCATTCCAGGGTTCCAATTTTGTAGCGACCTGCAATGTGCTGCATTCCAGGGTTCCAATTTTGTAGCGACCTGCAATGTGCTGCATTCCAGGGTTCCAATTTTGTAGCGACCTGCAATGTGCTGCATTCCAGGGTCCCAATTTTATAGCACCTAATTATTTGTTTTTGCATATTTTTGCATGTTTTTGCTACGTCGGAGCGCTCAAGCATGCGCAATGCGCATGCTGTGGAAGAGGAAAACATGAACAAAAACATGTAAAAACAAACTCATAAATTTCATCACACCTATTAAATCAATTTAAATCATATTAATACGTTTAATGAAAACATATTAAAACATTAGAAGAATCATGATAACATGTTCACCTTGCAACATGGAAGATGTTTTTTCCCCTGCTTCACACGTTTACATCGTGTGTTCCGGCCGTTGCCTGACATGGAGAAGCTAGTGGGTCCGACAGACAACCCCTCTGGCTGCCCACTAATGTGCGACCCTGGGTTGCACTCAGAAGCGCTGCATATTTCTCTAATGGGAACCCACCAAAAACATCCAAAAAAAACTTAAAACAGGGCAGCTGAAATTGAGGAGGGAATTAGATTGACAAAACATGTGCTGATAGAATTTGTAAATTGTCAGAATTATCGCAAAAGATCACGAAAGCTAGCTCCAGCATGCCCCAGCGGGGCGTGGCAAACCAGCTCAGGGAATTGGTGGGAGCAACCCTTGCACAGCGGATGTGGAGGAGCCAAAGTGGGACGAGAAGCGAAAAGTTTGGGGTTGCCAGTCCGCAATGCTGGGAACGAGGAATGTTATAGAACGATAATGAATTGGGATAACAATAATTAACAATATATAATTAGAATTAATTAGAATTAATTATATATTATTTTATAATATTCTATAATGTATTACAATATCATATATAATTATTATCAATTATGATATATTAGAATTAGTTATAAATGGTTTAGGAAATCTTAGATATTCCAAGAACGCAAGCCATAAGCCACCATTTCCATTTTTCACCGGTTGCTGCAGTGGGTCCCAAGTGTGCCCATTCTCGGCCGGCGCTGAGTCTCAAGATGCACACAGAGACGACCAAATGGACTGCCAAGTAATCACCATGTCTTTTTTCACCCGTTCCTCACCTGCAGTTCGGATCGGGCTGGGGTAGAGGTTGCTTGCGCGTCCGTGAATTTTGGAGAATGGTTTAATATGATTTTGGAATATTTTGGATGATTTTGGTATATTTTGATCATTATTTTGGCACGCTAGACTTTTCATGATTCTTCTTTAATTGTTTTGCCTTTTTTTTATGAAAGATGTGACTGAACAATACTGGACACGGAGTGGCGGGGCCACAGAGGCTCGATCGTACTTGGCAGTGGACCACTGCTATCTCCAAGACGCTGAAAGCTCTGGAACCCCTAGTTTCTCGCCCGCATTGCAGCGCACATGAATTTCCAAGATGTGATGGGTATTTCAGAATATTTCAGGTGTTTCAATCAGTATGCCTGAAAGTCGTTCAATTTCTTCTAAGATTTTCAGCGTGTGTGTGCATGTTTTTCGAACCGCCTCGGCCATGCACAGAGGCCATTGCGGCAGCAGAAAAGGCACTTGTGCCCGCTCCAGAAGAAGACATGCCGCTGCATGAGCCCGATGCCGATGAGCCTGCTCCCCTGGCAGATTGGGAAGCCCCCTTGCCAGCTGAGCCTGCTTCTTTTGCAGCACGACATAATTATCCAAAACACATCAAAAAAATCAAAAGAAAACAAAAAACATCAAATACAACAGATGAACTGTCAAACATTCCCCAACTTGTCAAACATTTTGGATTATTTTGGCTCATTCTAGCAATCATTTACCCTGGTACGCCATCTAATGATTGCCACAACACCCACTGAGGCAGATCACGCTGCTCCCGGCTTCGAACACCAGACCAAGACTGCAGATCTGGAAGCTTCTTGTGGGATGGAATGAATACACTTTCTTGATTTTTTATGATTTTTTTGGAATGATTTTTGATGATTTGTGGGGTTGATATACATTTTGGAGGACAAAAACCATCCCAAAAAATATCAAAAAATTACCCCTGGCAGGGGTGTTTGTGGGAGCCTTTTGGATCCTTTTGGAGAGCACCCCCCCTATAGAATTGGAGCCCCTGATCGAAGGCAGTTTTTAGGGACTATAAAATTGCAGCCCTCAATTCCACCCTCAAAAAAACCCACATATCATCACATCTCCCCACTATAAAATTAGGGACGTAAATTCCATCATTTTCCTACACCCTATAAAATTGGCAACCTGCTGCATGCCAAGGAAGAGAAGCCCAATACTGCAGAGACCGCTGTTTCTGCAGCTGAGGCTGCTGCGAAAGTGCCTTTGCCTTGTGGGATCCTTTCTGGGTCCTTTTGATTTGAAATGATTTAGGTTGATTTAGGATATTTGGGAGGATTTGGAAGGAAATTTAAAAGAATAATTCTTAAGATATCTTAAGCATATGGGTATGTCTCAAATTGAGGTGCCCTTTTCTCATCTTTAAAGATCTTTAAAGATCTTTAAAGTACATATAAGATTTTGGAGGACAAAAACCATCCCAAAAAATTACCCCTGGCAGGGGTGTTTGTGGGAGCCTTTTGGATCCTTTTGGAGAGCACCCCCCCCTATAGAATTGGAGCCCTTGATCGAAGGCAGTTTTTAGGGACTATAAAATTGCAGCCCTCAATTCCACCCTCCAAAAAAACCCACATATCATCACATCTCCCCACTATAAAATTAGGGACGTAAATTCCATCATTTTCCTACACCCTATAAAATTGGCAACCTGCTGCATGCCAAGGAAGAGAAGCCCAATACTGCAGAGACCGCTGTTTCTGCAGCTGAGGCTGCTGCGAAAGTGCCTTTGCCTTGTGGGATCCTTTCTGGGTCCTTTTGGTTGGATGTGGCTGGTGGAATTTGGGATGATTTGATATGATTTAGATTGATTTAGGATATTTGGGAGGATTTGGAAGGAAATTTAAAAGAATAATTCTTAAGATATTTTAAGCATATGGGTATGTCTCAAATTCAGGTGCCCTTTTCTCATCTTTAAAGATCTTTAAAGATTTTTAAAGTACATATAAGATTTTGGAGGACAAAAACCATCCCAAAAAATTACCCCTGGCAGGGGTGTTTGTGGGAGCCTTTTGGATCCTTTTGGAGAGCACCCCCCCCTATAGAATTGGAGCCCCTGATCGAAGGCAGTTTTTAGGGACTATAAAATTGCAGCCCTCAATTCCACCCTCAAAAAAAACCACATATCATCACATCTCCCCACTATAAAATTAGGGACGTAAATTCCATCATTTTCCTACACCCTATAAAATTGGCAACCTGCTGCATGCCAAGGAAGAGAAGCCCAACACTGCAGGGACTGCCGTGGTCCCTGGTGTTTCTGAAGCTGCTCCCACAGTGCCTTTGCCTTGTGGGATCCTTTCTGGGTCCTTTTGGTTGGATGTGGCTGGTGGAATTTGGGATGATTTGATATGATTTAGATTGATTTAGGATAGTTGGGAGGATTTGGAAGGAAATTTAAAAGAAGAATTCTTAAGATATCTTAAGCATATGGGTATGTCTCAAATTGAGGTGCCCTTTTCTCATCTTTAAAGATCTTTAAAGATCTTTAAAGTACATATAAGATTTTGGAGGACAAAAACCATCCCAAAAAATTACCCCTGGCAGGGGTGTTTGTGGGAGCCTTTTGGATCCTTTTGGAGAGCACCCCCCCCCTATAGAATTGGAGCCCCTGATCGAAGGCAGTTTTTAGGGACTATAAAATTGCAGCCCTCAATTCCACCCTCAAAAAAAAAAAAAACAACATATCATCACATCTCCCCACTATAAAATTAGGGACGTAAATTACATCATTTTCCTACACCCTATAAAATTGGCAACCTGCTGCATGCCAAGGAAGAGAAGCCCAATACTGCAGAGACCGCTGTTTCTGCAGCTGAGGCTGCTGCGAAAGTGCCTTTGCCTTGTGGGACCCTTTTGTTTTTGTTTGGTTGCCCGGGTTTTAATGGAAGGTGAAGTTTGACTTGAATTGGAACCCTTTGGAACCCTTCGGTGACCAAGTTGCTTCATGAAAATTGATACACTAAAATTGGCAACTGAACAAAACCATACAAAACATTACAAAACCGACATATGTCCCTATAGAATTGGCTTTGTCATAGAAAAAATGGATAAAAATGGAGCGTTGGGTCACTAAATTTAGGCGCCCAAATAAGATATTAAAAAACAATAAAAAACATTGGGACCCGGAGGCTTGAGATAAATTTAGAATAATTTAGATAGAGCCCACCAAAACAAGGCGAACAGGGCAGCTGAAATCGAGGGGGGACCTGTATTAAAAGAATCGTTTTTACAGCACCAAGTATTTTATCATTATAATATACCATCATTAAATATAACTAATCCATAATTATCATTAATTATCCATATTTTTATTTATTTTTTATTTATCACAAGTCATGATAATCTACCGTAATCTACCAACATTTTCTGTACTGGGACCTTGCCATCCCTTGCCTAAAAATTGCCAGACTGTGTCCTTTGAGGCTGCAGTGAGGCGAGCGAGGGACGAAAAGCTTGACCTATGGCTGGCGAGACTTCCTAAGTGGCTTCCCGGTGGCCCGCCCACTGATGAAGAGCTCCATGCGTACGATCCAGCTGCAGCGGCGCCGACCGCAGATGCAGCCCGTGAATTGGATATTGATCCCACTGCATCTTTGCAGTAATATGGGCCATGTGGCCATATGGGTATTTAATAGTTTTTATTTTTAAAAAATATTACCTCGTGCCTCGTACTATTTAATACAATCTCCTAATATTATCTAATATTTAGATATATCTAGTACTATATAAATCACGAAAGGTAGCCTAGGCTACCTGAGTTCTATGTACTTTAGTACTAGTTTAGTACTGGGGGAGGTGGCTGCTCCTTTCCCGGAAATTGAAAGCCGAGAGTCACGAACGGAGACTTAGGGGGGGGGGGCCCTGTTTTTGTTTCGACCTAATACCTACATAGGTACATGCATGAGTATTGAGCACATTTATATGCGCCCTTCAAGGCTCAAGAGGTATATAGAGTAACCCTGTAGACAAGCACTGACCGGCAACAGGCTGAGTAAAAGAGTGCTGTCATTGGGGAAGACGCCTTAGCTGATCTTGAAGTAGACGCTAGGGCCCCTCTTCAAGTGGTAGCGGAGCTGTGATCCCTCATTGAGGGTGAGCTCCAGGTAGAGCCCAAGAAATGGCAAGCCATGGCTATGATGATGATGACTTCGACATTGTCGATGCAAATGAATGGAACCAATATGACTCTTATGCAATGAGAAGAGCACCCCAGCATACACAGATTCATATGACGCAACAGATGACCACAAAGGTTGCTCCAGCCTATGATGGGCGAACCAGCTTCTTTGCTTTTGAGGATGCAATTGATGACTGGTGTGACATTACGGAGTTAGAACCAGAGAAACGTGGTCCAGCATTGCGCAACAGACTGGAAGGAGATGCTCAACAATACAAGAAGCTATTGGATAGAGAATTACTCAGGGATCCCTATGAAGGAGTGGCTTATTTCAAAAGATTTCTACGACCTCATTTCATCAAAGGTGCCCAGAACGTGTTCTTATACCGTTTCATGCAGTTCATGAAGTTCAACAGAGGAACAATGGATCTTCAGAAGTGGATGACTAGATTTCAACTCACTGGCAATAGACTTATTGAGTCTTGGATGGATTTACTTCCAGAAGTAACAGTGACTAGTCCTGAAGCAATTCTGTTTGTTCAACAACGACGTCAAGAACATGAACGAGATCAACAAGAGAGAGCTGAAGTAGCAGCAGCCTCAGGAACACCCCATGTAGCTGTTCCTTGGACAGATGAACTGGCACTAGCGGCATTCAGACAATTTCAGGAAAATCGTAGAGAAGCACAGCGACAAGCATTCCCACTGGGTGAAAATTTGCTAGCATTGATTTTTGTAAGTCTAGCTGACCTGAGTCAAGATCAGAGAAACACACTCACAAGTATCATGACACATCGTGGACGAACCCTCGATCGATACAGTATTCAAGAACTACGTGACCTGTTTTTGGAAATGTTTTGCACTACCAAAACAGCAGTTGACAATCCATTGATGCAACCCTCTGGCATGGCACAGAGAAGATCTTTCCTCGTACTGGATGAAGGTGAATTAGAAGGAACCGACGGCTATTGGGCCGAAGATGAAGAAGACGGCGCAGAAGGATTCCTGGATGCCTTAGAAGATGTTTTCTGGGTTTATGATGACGCCAACTTCACATGGTATCAGAGAAGGTTCCAAGGCAAATACATCAGACGAGGCAAAGGTAAAGGAAAGAGAAAAGGAAAAGGAAAAGGCAGAGGAGGACGAAGGTTCTTCAATCAAGAAAAGGAAAAGGCCGAGGAAAAGGAAGAAGAAAAGGCCGTGCTCACATGGTGAGTGAAGAAGGTTATGAAGATGAATGGCAAGAAGATGAATGGAATGAAAACTATGACGGCTATTGGGCCGATGATCAAACCTGGAATGAAGGCTATTGGGCCTATGATGATCTGTACTACATGGATGAGCATGGATACTTCCAGAAGAAAGGAAAAGGAAAAGGAAAAGGAAAGAAAGGCAAGAAAGGCAAGGATGATGATGGAAAAGGAGGAAAGCCAGGAGATGGAAAAGGCAAGTCGAACTATGTTCAACCTCAGACCACATCAGCTCCTGCCATACAGAATCAACCAACTCAACAAGCTCATTATTCTTCTGCAGCTTCAAGTTCTGGTCATGGTTTCTTTTCATTTGGAACAACTGAACCAGCACGTGTTGATGTTGCAGAGACAGAGCCAGCACGTGTTGATGTTTTGACATCCACGTATGCAGCACAAGATGAACAACGACGCACTCGTCGTGGAAGACAGAACCAACGTGATGCAAGAGCACATCAAAACAGGAGAGAAATGAAGAGATTCCCTGTTCTGGTTGGAGAAGTTGGTGCACTACGACAAGGTGTACAACAACGTCCAGCTGTAGTGCCCAGGCAAGTTGGTCTTCAAGAAGGTGAGGCTTCATGGAAGCGATTGGCAGAAGGCACATCATTGTTTTCACATGGATGCTCTACAGAGATAGAGGAACCATCACAGCAGAGTGCTTTTTCATTTCATACTGTACAAACTGATCTGGCATGTGAGAATGGACTAGCTTTTCACACAGAGAATTCTGCACCACCAACTGTGTGTATTCTGGATCTTGGATGCACAAGAGCTATGGGTTCTCGACGAGCAGTTGAAGCATTTTGCAGATATGTTGACTCACATCCCAACAGTGGACTCTGGTATGAAATTCAGCCAACAAGTTCAAGATTCTTCTTTGCAAACTCGCAACAATCAAAATGTACTGAGAAGCTCGTGATATTCATGTATGATCATGGATGGAACACTCAGTTTACAGAATTCGACATTGTCGAAGAAGGTGATGTCCCATTGTTGATGTCTCTTCCACAGATGAGAAACCTTGGATTTCAATTTGAACTTACTCCAGAGAAGGCTTATTTGTCCTGTGCACGTATTGGCATGAGAAAAATGGTTTTGAGGACAGCCATTAGTACTCATCTCATTCTCGACTTAGAAGATGTAGCATGGTACATGAGCCAAGTTCATTTCAAAACCCCACAAGTCAAAAGTTTCTATTCACAACACGATCACTTTGAGTACAGTCAGATTGCTGTCAAACAAGATGATCATGAAGGAGAAGCTTTGGTGACTGGTGACTACTGGCAGGTTGATCCACTACGTCGTGAACTCATCAGGCACCACAAGGACAAGAGAATGAACTTACATGAGATGACTCGATCAGAGAAAACTCCAATTCCAAAAGATCAACTTCTTGATGAGAGAGAAACCCACATGGAATTCCAGAAGAGCAAGAAGAAGGTTCTTCACAAGGACAACTGGCGCACTGAGAAGAAGAGGTTTTCTGAACAGAGTGAAGAGTTCTGGAAGGGCAAGACCATCTACAAGATCAAGGGGGACTACGTGATCCCAGATGACATTGTCAGAAGTGACATTGATCGTGCAAGGCCCTTTCGTGGAAACATTGATGATCTTTTTCACCCTGAGTCAGCCTCTTCAGTGCCATCAGGTGTACAGAAGAAGAAGCCAAGCTCCTTAAAGAAGGAGGAAGGCAAACCGATTTCAAATGGACCAGGCTCGAAAAAGATTGAGGTAGGTCCACCTGCAGCCAAAAGACACGTAGGTAAGCAGAAACCTCAGGTTGTCGATGACTCTCAATCAGGTTCATCAAGAAAGAAGGTTGTTGTCTCCTATCCCAAGCTTGATGAAGAGGATGAGCTTGATAAGGTAGCTAGGGAGTTAGGTTTGGACAAAATTGATTCAGATGAACCTCAAGTCATTGAACCGAAACATTCTGCACCTGCGCGCAACCGTGGTAAGCAAGATTCAGAAAGTCAAGTTGAGAAACTAGGTAGTGATGCTCTTGAGCCTAGGCGAGTTTCGATTCCACTGCCTGGTAGTGAAGTGCAAGCCATGACACCAGCATACAGAAAGATGCTCAGGAAACTGGAGGATAGTGTGGAACTTTACAAGCTTCATATCAAACACTATCACATGTCTCTTACTCAATTCAGACGAAGGACTTCCATGTTAGGACTTCCTGACTCTGTCTATCAGAAGTATGAGGAGATGTACAACAAGTGTCGTGTGTGTAGTACTTCCATTGCACCACCGCTGCGAGCCAGAATTTCAGGCATACGATCCACCAACTTTGGAGATGTTATCTTTGTTGATCATGCTGAAATTCAGTTGAGGGAGAACAAGTACATGGTGTTGCTTGTTCTTGATGGTGCAACCAACTTACTTTGGGCTACGGCACAAAACTCACTGAACAACAAGGAGACCATTCAGGCTCTAAGGTTGTGGAGTGATGAACACAATTGTATGCCTAAAGCCATCGTAGGTGATGAAGCTTTCTTTCAAGAAGATTTTCTGACTTATTACCGAACTCATGGTATCAAGGAATGTCCCTGTGGTTCAAGAACCCCATGGCCTAACAGAGCTGAATCAGCTGTCAGACTTTTCAAACGACAATGGCAAATCATGTCCAAGAACCTTGAAGATGATAGGTTCAAGGGAATCACTATCAGAGAAGCTGTGAAGCGTACTGTTTGGGCCAGAAACACTCAACTCACTGTTAGTGGTTATTCTCCTTTGGAAATTGCCACTGGTAGAAGACCACCAGATCTTCTGGATATTGAGACTTCTGATCCTGCTCAACTTAGTGTTGACCCTTTACCTGAAGACAGAACACAACTCGAGTTGCAAAGGTTAGCACTGAGGGCACATCAGGAAGCCAGACCAGCTGCTGACCTCAGACATGACATGGCCAAACGAACAATGCCATCAGATGGACCTTACAAACCAGGTGACAAGGTTTTCGTTTGGAGTTCCCCTGTCAATGCTAATGCTATTGCTTCAAAGGCATGGAAGAAGGAAAGATGGATCAGAGGTACTGTTATCTCTCAAGAAGGTGCTATGGTAAATGTTCATGTTGACAACGCAGTCATGCGTGTCAATCAATCGAAGGTGAGACGTGACCATGATGAATGGCATGATGTTGCTGTTCCTGGACTTGACACATCGGAACCTGTTCCACTTGCAGTTGAAGATGAAGATGACTATGAACCAGACATCGCTGAATATGCTGAAGCCTACTTAGGTGAACAAGCTCACTGGTTTTGTCAAACTGGCAAATGTGATGTTGTGGAACTCTTCAGTAGCAACACTGGTCTTAGTTGGCACATGGCACGATTGAACATGAAGGTTGGTGAACCCATTGACCACAAGCATGGTTGGAGTTTCAACAGCAAAAAGAAACAAAACCAAGTTTGGAAACAACTTGAGAAGCTTGATCCTGAATACGTGTTGATCACAAATCCTTCACCAAATTCCTGGAAATACTCGGTATTCAAGTTTTGCCTTGATGTGATGAAATGGCAAGCTGACCGAGGAAAAGGTTTCTTGGTGATTGCACCACCTGATTCAGGATTTGCTCAGTTTTTGGCTTGGAAGAAATTTCAGAAGGACAGAATCAAGTATCACATTGGTTGTTTCAATCTTGACATGACAAACTACTGTCGTTGTGATCCTTCAATCAAGAACTTGCGTGTGTATTACAATCATGATGAGGACCTTGACATGTTGGAACCACAGCATGACTTCAATAGAGAAGGGAAGCTTTGGAATGATCCACAATGGAAGGTCTTACCATCTCACTTGTGTTCATTCATTGCGCAGTTTACACAACTTGTACCTTTGCAGAACATGAGACAATGTTTCTTATTTGAAGATCTGTTGGAACATTTTGATGATGGAGCATTGTGTGGCACGTCAATGTTTTTGGACCGTGAACCTGAGTGCTCGTGTTTGTTGCAAGATTTGCATCATGTTGAGACCTCGATTCCAGTGCCGTTGAAGCACATTCTTCCACAGAGATTTACCACTCAGTTACTTGTTCAAACATTGAGGAAGATTGATCAGTTGCCAAGGAGTACAGAGGCTAGTGTCAGAGAATCAACTGACCCCAGAATCATTGAAATGATTCCTGGACTTCAAGATGTCAGAAAGAAGACATTGCCTCAAATGTACTTTGAAGATTGCAGTGTGTTCAGAGGAACTTATGGAAGAGTGAATCCTTTGTTTCAACATCCTGAAGATGCTGTCCTACTTATTTGGAAACCTGGTGACTATGATCATGTTTACTTCATGTTGTGTCACAGTTGTATCCACATCATGAACAGTTCAAAATCCATGAATGGAGTATGATCGTCTTTTCACGAGAAACGACTGGTGCTATCAAAAGGAGAGTTGAAGATCCTCCTAGTTCAAGTAGCACACCACCAAATGGTGACGATCCCATTCATCCAGATCAGCATGGTAATGTTCCACAAAATGATGATGAGATGTTGAGTGGTGATGAACCAGATGATCCTCTGGATGATGATAATCAACCTGATTACAATACTGGACCTGATCCAGGTGATGATGATGATCAAGAGTACATCATTCCAGATGATTATGGGCCACCACCTGATGATGATTTGGATATGCCAGGAATACAGGACTCGGGGGAAACACATCAACCAAGTTCACCATCAACTCCGTTTTCCAATCGTGACATTCCAATCGAAGAGATTGCTGATCCTGGACAAGATGACGATTCTCCACCAGGACCTGATCCGACGTCAGAGCCTATCAGAGTTCAAAGGAAACAGAGACAGATCTCAACTGATTCTACTGATGCTTTACCAAAGGCAAAGGCAAAGGTGATTATCAAGAGACCAAAGGTTCAATTACCAGGTCATGTTCAGCCAATTTCAGTTCCTACTCAGAAACCTCATGATGAAGAAGATGAAGGACCTTCACATGATCCTACTGCCTCAAGTTCACATGACAATACAATTCCATTGCCTACTACTACACCAACATCGTTCACGCCAGGTGATTTTGCGCAGCCAGCGCAACAGCAGTCTTCACAAGGAACACCAGAATTGGTATCATCACAACATGATGATGATGAAACAGAACCATATGAAACAGACGACACTCCTGTTTTGACTGAGGATGACATTGCTCAGCTTCAGGAAGAAGATGTGGACACTGAACCTTACACATCAGACCACTCTCATGTTGTCAATGTTGATGGTACTGTTTTTGTTCCTTTAGGACCCAAGGTCCAAGCTGCACCTGAGTTTGGTTCATACGATGTTACTGGATTCAATCAGTTTGAACAGTATCTTGCCAAGAATGGAAGGAAGCAGCCAAAGGCAGAATCAGTTATCACCCAAGAAGTCTTGAGAAAGTATGCTAAGGAGATCAAACAAGCCAAGCTTGAAGAATTCAGAAGTTTTCTGGATTTCACTGCCATGACCTTCAGAGACAAGAGACGTCATAAGATTGATAACTATGTCACTGGCAGATGGGTGCTTACCATCAAGGTTGATAAGGATGGCCAGTTCAAGAAGTTCAAGGCTAGATGGGTATGTAGAGGCTTTCAAGATGCTCAAAAGTATGACTTACAGACTGACAGTCCTACTGCTACCAGGTATGGTTTTCGTGTGGCATCTCAGCATGCAGCCTCGATGTACTGGGATTTACTCCATTTAGACTTGAAAACTGCCTTCCTTCAGGGGAAACATACGACTTAGACCGCCGCGTTATCCATGTTCAGTTGCCTACTGACATTGGTTTGCCTCCTTACTTGGTTGGTTTGTGCACTCGTTCCGTCTATGGACTTGCGGACGCACCACGTAGATGGTGGAACCGCCTTGACAAATTTCTGATTTCGCTTGGTATTCAACCAACAAGAGCTGACAGGTGTACATATGTATGCTATGATGGTGCTTTTAAGGAGCCAAAACAGGTTAGCTTTGCTGACTCTGAGGCAACAGAACCAGCACCTGTGACATACTACGTAAGCTCACAAGACGGTGAGGAAACGCGTGATGAATCCTCCGACATTGCTGAGGAAGTTCATAAGTCTCCTTTGGTTGAAGAAAGATTGTTTTCAGCTTGCTATCAACAAACCCAAACGTGGAAACAGAGGAAAGAGTTCAAGGAGAAGAAGCTTGAAGATTGTGCTTGGACTCCTGTTGTTGATGAAACTTTGTTGAAGTTTTTGGAATCTGTTGAACACAAGTCTGGTTGGTATCCTTTTGAAAATGGTCATGCTCAAGTTGCCTATCGTGCAAAAGCCTTGAGAACTCCTGATTCACATTATGACCGAAAGAAGTTTCACTTGAGAACTTCTATTGTGAAGAGGAAAGGAGTTTGGTGGTTGCTTGAGATGAATCATGACATGAACAAGGACAATGTTTCCATAAGTTTGGAAGAAGAAGCTGAAGTACTTGTTTCAGTCTTCTTACCTTCAGAGCGTACCTATCTTGCCACGACACCACAGTTGACACCAGAGATTGTTGAAGAACTCTTGGAACACTTCATGGACCCTGTGAATGGCAGTAATGCCAAGGGAAGAAAACCTATTGGCATGTGTTGTTTGCATGTTGACGACTTGTTCATTACTGGAACTCCAGGGAGTTTCTGGAGAAGTTCAAGAAAGTTGTCAAGTCACAATTCAAGATTGGTCATGAAGATGTGAATGATTTGATGTTCACTGGTCAACGTGTGAAATGGATCATTGATGAGAAGACCAAGAAGAAATCACATATCACTGTTGAACAATCACTTTGCGTCAGTGAACTTACTGAGGTTGTCATACCAAAAGGTTTGAAGGATGAAGACAAATGTGACAAAGATCTCCACACTGCCTACAGATCACTCTTAGGTAGCATCAACTGGTTACAATCAAGAAACCCAATTTCAGTCATGTTATCAGTTTTCACGTTGTGCTTCTGCCGCTGCTTCCCCCACCATAGGTGATTGCAAAACGCTGAACAAACTTTGCAGGCAAATTGTAGGTGACCCGATGGAACTTATGTTCTGGCCACTGCAAGGTGATCCTAGATTAGTTGCAATGTCAGATGCAGCGTTTAGGAACAACAGCGACAAATCCTCACAGCGCGCAATGGTTATTTTCATGGCTGAACCGAGAAAGGAAAAGAGCAAAAACACCAGAGGTTCTCTTATTTTCTTTGAATCAACCAAAATCAAACGTACCACTTTGAGCACAACTGTTGCAGAGTTGTATGCACTCATGAAGTGTTATGGTACATGTCAAATGTTGAGAGGACTGATCAAGGACATCACTGGACTTTCAAGTGAGATTCATATTGAGGACTGATGCAAACAATCT
>CAMXCT020001247.1:180000-205217 GCA_947184155.2 Cladocopium goreaui | reverse complement strand
TGGCTGAACCAAGAAAGGAAAAGAACAAAAACACTAGAGGTTCTCTTATTTTCTTTGAATCTACCAAAATCAAACGAACCACTTTGAGCACAACTGTTGCAGAGTTGTATGCATTGATGAAGTGTTATGGTGCATGTCAAATGTTGAGAGGACTGATCAAGGACATTACTGGACTTTCAAGTGAGATTCACATGAGGACTGATGCAAACAATCTTGTGACTACTGCCAGCACTACTCATGTTCCTGAACAGCAAGAGACCATTCATATGATTCAGATGCTTAGGAAAGAAGCATGTCCAGGTTCCATTGCTGACTTGTCACATATCAGAACTCAATGGTGTTTAGTTATTGTTTGATCAAGAATTCTTATTCTGCTATATTCTCAAAATATTATTGACGCTGTTTCGACAATGGTGTTCTAAAGAATGTTGGATGGCTCATTCCTACCCATCAGATCATGCTTGGAAAACAACAAGCTGACCTTCACGGTTCATGGCTGTGTGCCAAACCAGTTTGCAGTCATTGTGATTTCAGCACCATGAGTGTTCTGGTAGGTGACGCCTTGAGGGTTTCTCGGACTTATCTTTTTTGAATTTTATTTTTTTTTGTTTCTGTGCATGCGGCTCAAGAGGCAGAGCGAGGTGATTCGTACTGTTCTTCAAAATTGTCAGAGCTCCTAGCGGTTTTGGTGGGTTCATGTGGGCCAAGCAGGACCTCAGCCGCAACATCTAGCGATCAGGCACATTCAAGCAATCGAGGTCAAGAATATCCTAGTTATTCTGGATTTGATCAAAGACACTTAGCTGATGGATATGCTCTGCGAAGATCAGAGGAAATCCCAGCTGATCAATTTCGAACACCATCGACATTACTACATGAAGACCATCTAGCATTTTGCAATGGTTACAGACATCGAACAGATTGGTTTCAAGCTCACAATAGAGTGAGGAAGATGAGAGAGAGGAACCTACACACGTTGATGGGACCACACAACATGAGATCAACTGACAGGTATGAGATGTTTATGGATGTTATTTCCTGGATTCTCTATTGGGGCACAACCAATGGAGAGTTTGATGATTCTCTGAAGTGGATTGCTGAGTTTCTGAAGTATCTCCGTGGTTTTACAACCCAAGAAGAAGAGAACTGGTTTGACAAAAGATGCAGTGATTTTCACGTTGACATGACAGGCCCACAGAGGAAAAGCTATTACATGAGATGTAGCAAGAAGCTGTCGTCAGTGTTGAGACAAGGCAGAGACAAAACTTTGTTCACGTCCAGTGCAGCTATGAACATTTCTCTTTTATTCGATCAGATGCAGGAAGACAATCCAAAGGAATATCACATGTCTGGAGCAGATTTTGCTGCCATGTTGTTGTGTAATCCTAAGCAAAGATTCTTTGTCGAGATCTCCCTGCAATGGAGGTGGTTCCCATATAGCCCAGCTGCAACATATCCATTCGACGTTCGTCTTGGTGCTTTTCAAGGACATAGCAACCAAGTTGTTGATCCTACTGTTGCACATCATCAACTGACGTATGATGAGGCTATGAGTTTGGGCTGGATTTTTCATGTCACTGATTCAACGAACTTAGAATCCATTCAACAATCAGGCCTAATGACCAATGTGAAAGGAAGTGGAAAAGGTGGAAGAGATGCAGTACACTTCATGTATCACAATGACAATGGTCATGGCTACATCAGGATGGCAGAGGGCACTAAGCCACCAAGAACATATAAGCGACCAGTGTACCTCGTGTTGGATCCAAGTTTTCTTGTGAACAACCAACTCTTCCTGACAAAGAATGGTGTAGTTCTCCATCATGGCAATGTACCTTTCCAGTACCTCCACGTCAAGGAACAACTCCCCACTATAGCGTGCAACGTTATTCATCAAGGACGTGGTCATTCTCTACCTCCATCAGTTACGGGTGGTTCATGGCATAACGACACAACATGGAACCATGTCATGAAAGAGAAGGGTCCAAGTTTTATTCCTGGAGGAGATATCCCTGATGAAGTCAGAATCACAGCATGGCAGTTCATGGGTCAACAAGTTCCACAAAACTATGGAAAATTGGTTTTTGGCAACCCACTATGCAATGAGCAAGATTTTGACCCTCTTATGGAATCAATTTATTGTGCAGCAGCAGAAAGCTCTCATGAGAGAGAGGTATCTGCGCAAGATGATGCACCAATGAACAATCCATATGAACAGCCATCAAGAAGAGGACGCTCTCAAGAAAGAGAGGAACCTCAAGGAAGAGGACGCTCTCAAGAAAGAGAGGAACCTCAAGATGTATGGGAGCAACAACGCTCATCATCAGGAAGCTCAGAACCTCCACAACATGATGATCCTCAACAAGATGCCCAAGACAATCAACAAGAGGAGCCATCAGTGGATGTCCAGGACGACCCAATGGGAGAGGAAGTTGTCAACCTCTGGGAAGCAGAAGATCCACCAGATGATATGGAAGACCCAATTGTAGAACAAGCTACAAGAAGTTCGATCTCTGCATCAAATCCCTGGGTCCTTTATGAAGCTGGTATTGTCTGTGCAAGAGAAGAGAACGGTGAACTCATCAAGAACTCCTCAGGTGAGAAAGTGATAGTTCTACGTGAATGGAACCTTCTACTTACTCCACAGAAGATAGCACTTCGAAGGCAATCCATCAATCGTGCAGACTCGGAGAAGCTTCCATGGACAGGACATCAATGCTTGCTCTTCACCGGAGCTTGGGAAATTGGACGCATGTTGGCACACTTCCATAAAGAAGGAAACATTGAAGCCATGGAAGGTTATTTGGGCTCTTGTCGACGACATTGGACAGACTGGATGCGAGGTCAAGTTGAACCACCAGGTTGGGAAGACAGGTTCAGTATCAGCAGAGAAAACTGGAGAGAGAAGTTCTTGCTATATGAAAGATACATAGCCATACAGAAGGACATGGAGTATCTCTCAGAAGCAGTCTTTGTCTTTTACACCAAGCATCTTGATCAGTTCATTCGAGAGAACAACAATCATGGATTATCAAGCCACAACCCAGTCGAGCCACCCCCTAGTGTATGATTTTTGTGGTATTGATTTTTGCTAGTTATTAGTTGCTAATAGCTGTTAATAGCTGCTATTAGTAGCTATTAGTGTGGAAGCTTATTAGCTGCTATTAGATTCAATTAGGTAAGAATAAGGTAGGCTGATTTTTGAATAAGGTTTGAGGTTCAAATAAGGGGGGGTTAAGGTTTTAAGCATGGTGAAAATAAGCCTTATTAAGGCGTTCAAATAAGGCAATATTGGGGTTTCAAATAAGGCAATATTTGGTTTTCAAATAAGGCAATATTTGGTTTTCAAATAAAGAAGAAACAAGCAATGAAACCTCCAACAAAAGTCATTCCTTCTGTTTTCAAAATGTTTCAAAACATAATTTCACTACATCTAAGGAACCAAATCTGCATGATCTTAAATATGAAACATCAAGAAAAAAACATTAAATAAACAATGACCACATGAATTGCAAAATTTGCTCACATTAAAAATATAAATTCCTACCCACCTCCCAGCAATACGTATTCTCCAGCCTAGCCACCACTCCCAGCTCAGTACCCTTCCGCCCAGCCCCACTGGAATCCATGGTTGTGCCTAGTGGGAGCTAGCCGGTTCAGTCCCACCTTACACATATGACCCTAAAGGCTATTAGGGCTTATTAGTGCCTAATAGGCATTGCCCTGCCTAGCCTGGCCGAGCCCCCCAACCATCCCACCACTCCCAGCTCAGTCCCAACTTATTAGTAGCTATTAAGTGTTAATAGTCATTTTGCCCGTTTTTTAGGATCTTAGGCCGTGGCAACAGTTTTTCGCAGTTTCCGGCTGAGGCCTGGCGTTTGTTTTTTCCCCACAACGGGAATCCAAAACAGGGAGGGCACAAGGAGGTGTTACAACAGAACCACAAATGGAGAACTGCAAAAATGAAAAGCAGGAAAAGTTCCTCAACATTGGTGGGTAGGCATCGCCTTTCCAAAGAAATGTCATCCTAAATCCTTAACTACTTGATACTAATAGGTGTTATTAGTATCAAGGTGTAATTTATACATCATAAGGACCTAAAAAAGGTCTCTCCACGGAATCTCGGCAGTCAAATCTGCGTGCGAATAGGAGTATTGGTTCCCATTTGGCATGGACCGCGCTGATGCAGAAAAAAACAAAATCATTTTTGTACATGTATCTACATATCATCTTTGAACTTGCCAAGAGGAAACAAATCAATCACGTGTTGCAAGCTCTGGTTCCAAATAAGTAGGATACTGCCCATTTGTTACATGTCATAAACAGCAAAACTGTTTGTACATGCTCTTAATAGGTGTTATTAGTATCTATTTGGTCTCCACAGAATCTAGGTAATCACATTTGCGCGCTGAAGGGTTATTGGTTCCCAATTTCCAAGAAGTCATTTAGATTGTGTTTACTATGTCGGTGCTAATAGTTGTTAATAGGTACTTGTGGTATGTGTTTCACACCCAGAATATTGCATTTTAATATGTATATATATATACATACACACATCCCATATATACATATATGACATATATATATATATACATAGATATATGTATATATACTTGTGGTTTTGGATGTGATCAACACCAACAACAATACCCAAGACTATATTTGGAACATAAAATCAGGATTCAATTCTTCATCCAAAAAAATGCGGAATGTGGAACATATTGATTAGATTTATCACCACCAAAAGATAGAACGGAAAAACATCTGGATCCAATCGGTCACCAAATGTAGAATAAGAACCCTGTTCGTGGATTTGGTGATCCCCGAAAATAAGATTTGAGTAACGGAAAAATATGGATTCACTTGGTCCCCAAACATCTATGGAAAATGGAAATCTGGAGTCAACAATGAAAAATAAGGTTTACAAATAAGGCAAAATAAGGGTTTCAAATAAGGCAAAATAAGGCGTTCAAATAAGGCTATATTTTTTGGGTCAACATGATCAATGTCCCAAAATATGTAAAAATGAATAAGGAAAAAATAAGGTTTCAAATAAGGCCCCTACACTGGGGGGTGGCTCGACTGGGTTGTGGCTTGATAATCCATGAAACAAACTCTGGGGAGATTTCTGCAGGAGAAAGAAGGACCGTGATGGTAACATTTTGGATGCACTGGAGTTGAACACTCATGGGTATGACATGACTATCCAAGGAATTACAGTTCCCATGAACGAGAGAACAGTCATCCCAGAACCTAAACGGCATTTCTCCTTTTCCACAAAGATGATGATCATGGCAATTGATTTGTATGAAGATGAAGCTCCTGCCAGCTCTAGTCATTTCACTGTCTTTGCTCTCAACAAGCTTCGACAATTTGTGGACAGCAGAAAGGAGTTGACTGCCCAATCATACAGATTCTTTGTTGAACATGCTTACAATCAGTTCTTTCAGCATGAAGCATTCCATCAATCTGCACGAGCACGAACAAAGGTCAGGGAATGTGGTTCAGGTGACTTCCATATATCTACAAAGCTCGATGGCTATATCTGGATAGCAGGAAAAGAGAAGATTGCTCACATCCCAGAGAAGGAGATGGAGAATGTGGACATGGAAGATCAAAATGATGATGATGCTGATGAAGAACTTGAGTTTTTGCCAAGATTACAGGTTTTTGTCAGGCCACAGGAAGAGACAAGTGGAAGCTCTCAAGAAAGAGAGGAACCACAACAAGATCAAGAGGAAGTTGGTACATCAGGAATTCAAGTAGAACATGAAGATGATGTAGTACCAGATGCAAATCCTCGAAGAAATCTTGAAGACCGACAAGGACTGTTTTTAGTCAGGCAACTCAAACCAGAGCACAGAAGTATCCTACATGAAATTACACTCCAAGGCCAAACATTCCTCAATATCGATGACTTAGAAGGAGGTCAACCTTTGGTGCGTGGTGACATCAGCTATTTCTCATTATGGTTGATGATGTCAGTAGTGGCAGATACCTCATTCAAAACATTTATGGACCAGTATGCACCAGCAATTGGTTATGAGATCTCCTGGGACAAGTATCACGAGTTCAAACTGGATGTGGAGAAGGTTCTCAAGGACAATGAGCATCTCGGCGCTGAAAATTTCTTTGGAGCAGAGGATCCAGATTTGGTGGACGATGACCCAAATACTCCTCTTCCAAATCTTCAAGGACAAACCGATGCAGATCCTGAGTACAAGAACACTGTTGAAAGTTTGAACATTGAGGACAAGCATATCATGTTGGAAACTGATGATGACAAATTGGTTGAGTGTACATTGAAGTGGATCAGTATGTGCAACAAGAATGTTCAGCAAAAGATCAAGGAGAGCTTCATCAAGGAAGAGGCAAAACAGGAAGAAGAAGAAGAGGAAGTTGTTGTCGAAGAAGAAGAAGATACAAAGGAGCCACATGTCCCAGCTGAAAGCTCTTGTGAGAAAGAGGAATCAGCTCCACCTGAACGCTCCTCAGAGAAGGAGGAATCAGGGGAGAAAAAGACAGATATTCAAGATGATGAGACAGCTCCAGAAGTGAAACCTGCACAGAGATTTTACTATGGTCAAGACATCACTGGAAACGAAGATGATTCAGTTTTTCGAAAGTTGAAGGATTGTTTTTCAGATGGTTACCATGGTGAATGGGCAGGATTTTACAATCAAGGTTATCCAGCTTCTTCGAAACATCGACACATGTTCTGGCATGTTAAATACAGAAAGACTATGCAACCACATCAAGATTATTGGTGCCATCTTACAGATGAACAGTTGATGGCCGAGTACATTGCCAGACACAAAGATCAACAACCATCACAGGAACTCGATGAATTCAAGAATACTATTGAATATGGTTGTAGTGATCCAAGAACGCATCCTCTTCATCAAAACAAATCAGAAGAAGCCTCAAAAGAAGCAGAACGAAGAATTGATGACGACTTTGGAAATCTGACAAAGGTACTTCAGTTGTATGTTGAGGACCACAAGGTCTTGCCTTACTGTATGATCTTGCATAGCTTGGCTTACAGGTATTTAGGTGGAGGCCTACTAGACCCAACTTACAAGGATGAAGAATTCCCTTACAGATCATCTCCACAAATTACAATGATGTTTTGGAATTTGGGAAACTGGTGCAGAAACAGATTTGAAAAATGCCCTGTTCCAGAAAGATTCCAACAATTCATTCCACACATCGACTATGCTATTGATGAAGAACATGAAAAGTTTGATGGGAACAAGACACAGTTCAACAATTACTTCATCAACGTCATCAAGAACTTTGGAGGACATCTTTTCATGAATTGTGAAGCTGGTTCACTATATCCTCACAGAGAAAGACTCGAAGAGGTGCAGTTTAAAACTTGCTTCAATGACTATCATGACTTGATGGTGGCAGCTCGCATAGGAAAGGACGGCGATATCAGGCAAATTGCTGGATATCACACAGATGACAATGACACACGAGTTCGACAAGTCTCTTGGGCAATCTTTGAAGTATCTTGGGGAAAGACAAAGGACCGTGATACAGATGAGATTGTGGACTTGACACGAGCCAGGATGAAGATGACACGTGTGTGCGTTTATCACGTTGGACAAAAGTATGCATCAGACTCTCCTGGTATTGTTGGTGAGTGTTTAGCTGTTATGGCTTTTGAGCGTGCTAGATATCAAGTTGACGTCATCGCAGGTGATGGAAACAAGGCATGCTATTACACCACACCAAAATCTCCAGGTGTCCCTACATATCAACACAGCCTGATCCAATTCTGGCTTAACAGGATGATGGGTGCTGCAACACAAGCCCTACGCAAGCATTTTGATCCAACATACCCTCCAGTCAGGGTAAAACATTTCATTTCTTGCAGTTATCGGGATCTTGATTCTCTTGCAACGCACTTGGATGGCATTACAACAGCTCTATACACCGACGAGCTCGTGACCAAGACATCAAACAAAGGTGATTGTTGTATGCTTTCAGTTGTTGAGTGGGGTCATTCACGTCTGATGTGTCAGGAATACCCTGAAGACTATGAAGATGAAGATCACATGAACTATGTGGGTGAATTTTACTTCAAGGTAAATGAAACTTGCTTACATGGTGATCACAATATCTTTATGGTTGCTCCAAACGATCGTGATGCCCATAATCCAATTCTTGTGCATTTGGATCCTTCTGATATGTCGTGGAATGAGCGACATCATTACAAACATGCTAACCAGAAGATGAAGTATGCTCAAAACAGGAAGGAAAGACAGAAGGAGAAAAAGAGAAAAGCATATGAAGATCAGGCATCAACGTATCAGGGCAACATGAGTTGGGGTGGATCCTCATCTTCTTCGTCCAGACCATGGAGACAAAGCGATTGGCGATGAGTGAGTGTATACTTCTTTAACTGAAGATAACACAGCATGAGAGACCTTGTACAGTTTTTCTGTGCATCAACTTATTTTCACAAAATGGCATATACTCTTTGAGATAGAGAAAATGCCACAAATGTCTGAACTTCAATTTAATGTAAAATAGATACTCTTGTACATAGAGATACTATACACATTTATCTCCACGAAACTTTCTGCGAGCAAACCACTCCGAATGGAGCGAACTCCAAAAATTACCAACTTCGATTTCTGTCCATTGTTCGCTTGAATGAGCAACTTTGGAGATCCGCTATTTCCGTTTATTTCGTGATTTGGTCAATTGCTTTTCGTATGACCGGAATTTCTGAATCTTGCGGACCGAACTTTTCAATTCGAACTTTCACCGGTAGAGCGAGGCATTTTGCCTATGGAGAGACCGTGCGCGAAGCACCATTGGTCGCTACTGGAAAAATTAGCGAATCCGCTGTTCTTTTTCGGCATGTCCTTAGGACATTCGCTGCTTTCACGTGTTTTTCAATTCGAAGCCACTGCGTAACTCCGGTTTATTTTTGCTATTTGCCATTGTGTAGAGAAGACAGGAAGATACTCTTATTACCGATTGAGTACGACAAGGCGTAGTGCTCTACTCATTGCTTTTGAATTTGTGCCTGTGTTTTTGTTTCGACCTAATACCTACAGAGGTACATGCATGAGTATTGAGCACAGTATATGCGCCCTTCAAGGCTCAAGAGGTATACTAGAGTAACCCTGTAGACATAGCACTGACCGGCAACAGGCTGAGTAAAAGAGTGCTGTCATTGGAGAAGACGCCTTAGCTGATCTTGAAGTAGACGCTAGGGCCCCTCTTCACCCCCCCCTCCCCCCCTGCCACCACCACCACCATCACCACCACCATCATCATCATCATCGTCATCATCATCGTCATCATCATCGTCATCGTCATCGTCATCGTCATCATCAACCATCATCATCATCATCATCATTATCATCATCATCATCATCATCATCATCATCAATCATCATTCATCATTCATCATTCATCATTCATCATTCATCATCATCAACATCATCATCATCATCATTATCGTTATTCAATTACATTTTATCATTATTGGCAATTATTGGCATTATCACGAAAGCTAGCGTCAGCTCGCTAGAGTCTTCTTGCTTTAGCAAGTATCCCGGGGCTCCCCAAGGACATCACGTGATTTTTCACGCGAAAGGGCCCCTCCCTGCCCCCTCCCCCATATATATCATTGTTATATATCATATATCATATATCATTGTTGCATCCTCGTTGGGACGAACAATGCCGCGACACGATGATGACAGTCCCTCCGCAAACCTCTTCCCTTCCTTCTTTCTCCTACCCCGCTAGCTTTCGTCATCCACCCCCGGCCTCAAGTGTGTGTGTGTGTGTGCACGTGGACGTGCATGGAATGCTCATGCGCATAGCGCATCCGCCATCAAGTTTGACTACAGGCCGCACTGCGTGGAGCACAAAACATGGCAACGGGCACAGAGCGTAGATGGCATGAGCTCGTGTATAACAACTTTCCTAATGCCCATGATACACATCCATACATTGTCAATATGCATCATAGGCAAATAGACTTGCTGACACTGCCCGCGATCAGCCCTTCTTTGGGAACCCTGACGTTCTCTGGATCGAGAACGGGATGACCAAAGATGTTTCTATAGCCTGACGCGCGGCAAGGGGGTGATACGAAACAAAAATGACTCGAAATTATTTCAGGTTGGATAATAATGAGGTCTGGTGATTGCTTCTGGTCAAACAAGCATCACAAACAACCTGTAGAAACGAGGGCATGAAACAACTCTGACGCAGATGAAAAAGGGTTCATTTTCCCTGTGACAGACAACCTTACTTTCAGAAAGGATTGGCTGCTGTTGAAGAATGATGCGGTTTACAGCTCAAATAGAAAACAAACCGATTGATCAAAGCTAATCACGCCGTGGAAGTGTTTACCAAGGTAACAGCTTGTCATGCCAAGGTAAACCATTCCAGTCCAAACCAAGATATGTCACTAGTCAATATGATATTGTGAAACTGAATATATAGTTTCTTGGTGGCTCTCAAATGAGTGATGTTGTCTTGAGGGACGGACGGGAAGCAGTGCGAGACAATGTCTCTGCACTGCAGGATCAGCGGGCCTAAAAGCTCTGCATGCCTTAACCCTTCCAGGTCAGTAACGAGCAGAACTAACTCCTTGTGGGTCTGTATTTCCTCTTTGCAATCACGAACGGGATGTTCCAAGAAGGGTGCAACCGTTTTCCATCGAAATGAAAGTAACTACAGTGAAACCAACTGCTTTGAAAACCCAAGTGTCACATATGAGGGCCCATGCAATCTGCGGATCCCCACAGTATGTTCCAAGGAGGTTCCAGCCTCAGACACGGAAGCGGCTCCAAATAAAAGACATCTTGAAGCATTCTGGTGACATTGGACTGCAGAGTAAATGTTTCTTGCTTTCCTACACTCGCAGTTCTGCCAGCAGAGCAACAGCATCGCTGGTTATGTCGCAACAAAGCAGGTTATTTTTTGTTGGGGTGACATCCCAATGTACAACATTGAAACATTGAAAAGTGTGTTCAATGCAGGTGTGCAAGATAACCTGTGAAGTTCAAGACTTTGTGATGCATCTACAAAATTCATGCCCCAAATGCCAAAGTCAGCTACAAAATGCACGCCCCAAAGCTGCTCCATCTAGAAGCCCTGACATTTGATAGATGACGACCATGATGATCGAAGGTGGTTCTGGCCTTACATCCGCAAACGGTGCGAAGAGCCACAAAAATGAATACTATAGATGAATCCTGATTTAGTTTCTCCTCAGTTAGCATGGAAGTGTTTGGCACTAGCCAACTTCTTCTGGTCCCTGAAATTAGGCCACTTTACAGGATTCCAAGCCAGCACCAGTTGGGAGCCCTAACGTTCCACGCATCAGTTGCAAGATGATAGAACGAGGTACTGGCCTCCAAAGCCGCAGCAGTCTGGGAATGAATATCTCCACCAATATGTGGACATGTCAGATCAAACATATCGACCAACATCATGTAAACACCTTGAACCTTCTAATCAAGTTTGCCATGGTAAAGTACAGATTGTATTCGTCATCATCAGTTTTTGAAACCGCCAAACCTGTAGCGACTGAGTGTCAAAACCATCCACTGAAGAAATGCCTGGCCGCAGGCGAGCATAGGCATGTGGCAACATGAAATAGCTGCAGCCAGCGAGGACCCTCTGCTAGCACAAGGTTGCGAGAGAATGACCTCTGCACCTATACAGCGGCAATTCCACTATATAGTAGGCTTCAATAAACATTGCTTGCAACATGTCGACATATGTTGACAAACGTGCTCCAAGCACGACAGGATCTCCAAGTTTTGTTTTGACTGCGCAGGTCAAGCTCGTTTCCAAAAAATACAACCAGCCCTCATATAGCCGGGGTACCGGCACATCAGCCCACCTAATCACCCTCAGCTTCAGATACAGTGTTCTCAGCAACTTCGCATTCCTCATTCACTGCCTGACGTGCCTTCTTAGCCTTCTTCTTGGGGGATCGTTTCGGCTGAAATCGTCTCCTCTTCTTTTCGGGAGATTTGGGAACATGTTCAGCCTCCTCACCAGCAGCTTCAGATGCAGGGACAGAGTCAGTTTGCCCATCGGCGGGCAAAGCAGCTGCAGCTGTAGACTGATCTGCATCTGCAGGCATCTTCATGGCAATGGACAAGTAGTTCAACACATCGGTTTTCAGCTCCAACCACAGGTCAGCTGCTTTGTTGCCCCACCGGCATTTTACCTCGAAAACCAGAATGCACATATAAGTTATAACACGAGTTCCATGGCCAAGGTCTAAAACAAATGCTGCATTCTATAAACTATAAGCTATAAATTGTTCTTGACAAGGTAATCCATTGTTGTCTAAACTGTTCTTGAAACCTGTCCAACTGATTTGTTTTGAAAGGGCCCTTGGCCTCCAAAGAGCCAACACACTCGGCATCTTTTTGCAGCACTGGCAGGGCGATCGTGATGTACTGTGCCACGATGAGGCTGTGATCATCCTTCGCCATCATGGAGGTTTTGGTGGGCTTCCACTCCTGCCCTATAGCCTCTGCTGCTAGCCGCATGGTCTCCTGATATCGACGATTGCACTCAGCATTCCTCAGATGGACAATGCGATCGTATTCTTTTCCATCGAGAAGATGAGGGCTTTTGGTCGCCCTTAGTTCTAGGCCTTTGCCTGTGAGGGCGATGACACCTCTGTCATACAATAAGGAAACCAATCTTTCTTGCTGTGGGGTGTCTCCACAGCAACAACGCGCTTGATTGCCCACTCCCTCTCCATGGAGCACTCTCTGCACTATGCGAAAAAAATGATGGAAAGTTGATTCTTTCGAGTCCTGGGACATTGAGCCATGTATACAGTAAGAACTGTACAAAGCAAGTCACTGAAGACACATGCTGGGCGTTCATGTTCAGAATAAATGTGCCGCCCTGTCCCCTGCACTATACTTCAACAAAATATTTGATTCTTAGATATTCTTAGTGAAACCCATCCAATCATCCTGACAAAATGACGACTACATTGCATCCAAATTGAATCGAGCCTGTGCTCTGCAGCACTGCGCACATAGCGCAAACTTTTTCCATAGCCGAGTTGCAATCTCTATATGCAATTTATGTGCAGCCCAAACTTTTATAGGGTGCCACACCGCATGGTGCTTTTCAGCGAACAGCCACCCCTCATTGAAATCCTGATCCAACAATTGTATCCACCCAAATTTTCATGATCTTAGCATCAAATATATAAAAACAGTTTTGGCCCTTCTTTGTTTTTCGTCTCTTAACGTCAACCAATGCTTCAATCTGCGCAGGCGCCTTTACGGGCTCATCCCTGTACAAGACCAATGATGTCCCTGCCTTCAAATCACAGCTATTCACCAACAAGGGAAGTTTCATGGAACCATTGAGGGTCACAACCTGGTCATCCAGATCCTCTTGCATCTCCATGTTGTAGGTTTCAAGATCGTGGGTCACCTTCATGAACCAACACGGACTGATGAATGCGTCAGTCGTGCATGGGTGCATGTAGAGTTTGAGGTCTGTTCCGTCCTGCATGTATTGCAGGTTCAGTTAAAGTACCCCCCAAAGAAATCACTTAGGCATTGCGACGTTCTGATGAATAAAATTGCATATGGTGGCCATGACGCCCAAACATCAACTATAAGTGTCCTGGTTCGCTTTGCCAATGCAAATGGCAGCGCTATTCACCTTGTCATCCGAACGAACTTCAAGTTTCAATGTGCTTACCGGAATCTTCAAGTTGCCAGCTTTGACATCACGGGTGACGATAACATCTTTCGGTTTCGAGAAGATGTCCAGAGGCAATTTCTCAACCTTAGGCGTCTTCTGGTAGAGGTGCTGCATGATCTTGCCTTTCAAAGCTGAGATGAACAATTCTGAACTGTGTTCAGGAGCAAGCTTGCCCCACTCATCCATTTTCTCTGCTGGTGCCTTGACCGCCACATGCTTCCACTCGTTCTGAAGGAATGACGCTGCAGAAGCCTGCTTTTCAACGCCAGCAACCATGAGGATCACGCTATCGGCCGCCATTGATTTGATGGTCTCTGTGACCTCCTCCGACTTGCGCTTCACCTGCATGCCCACTACGAATCCTTTCTCCTTCAACATGGACGTATCTGCAACTTGCCCACTGGTGGTCAAAGACCGCAACCTCGATATTGCGGTGCCAAGATTCATCAAACGAGTGATGTTGGCAATTCTGCACACCGCTTGGCTCAATCAGATACAAATCAAAAACTTTGCCACTCAACAAGAGGAACAACAAAAAAACAACTGCTTTATGCGTTGCAAACAAACTCTGTTTTTTTCTCGGACTTGGCAGCCTTCGCAGAGATCCCTGCAGAGGTGGAGGGTGCCATGCTCCATGGACATGTGATGTTGGCGTTGCCGCTGAATTCACGCAGGAGATCAATGAATTTCACGCCCTGCTTCCTCCATGTTCTCAAACTTGGGCCATGCTTCTTCTCTAACGCACACAGCGTCAGATGACACGACAGCACGCCCAGCGCGTGCAGCTGCACATCGGGTGCCACCTGGTTGATGCTGCAAATCTTCTCAGCTTCGCCTACAAACCGCTCAACCTTCTCCATCTTTTTTGCCAAGGAAGATGACATCAGTTTGCGCACATCCGTCATTGCCAGGGTCTTCTCTGGAACAAAGTACAGACACTTCAAGACACCTTGGAATGGGATTGGAAGAACCATTCAACATTTCCTGTTTAACCCCGTCAAAACACACGTCCCTCAGGTACAAAAAGAAATTACCAATGGTGTTCAGGAACAATGTCTGCACACCCCGTGTTGATGTTTGTCACCCTTCACATCTTGGGAAAGAATCTCATAGATCTCACCGCCCACTGTTCTGCGACTGTGGCCAGGGGCTCTGCAGAAGGCCTCACTGGACTCCAATAGGTGGCCTGCAAGACCACCTGAGAACTTCACCACAAATTGGAAGAGCTGTGGACACTGCAGTGCCAGTGTAGGCTTGGAGGGCAAGACTTGCGGAGAGACATCCTTCCAGGTCAATGTTTCCTTTCCAGAAGCCTTCAGCTGGGCGCATGCCAGGTGGATCTTGCGTAGCAGCTGCAACTCGCTCTCTGGGCGACTCAAATGGCTGCTCACATTCATGCTGCTCTGCAGCAGGTTGGGAAAATCAGGAAACTCTTTCCCAACGTCTCTGGCAAAAATCAGCCATGGCAGGCCCTCTGTGCAGGCTGCATGATAGGCCTTGTCCATCTCTGCCAATTTTGCCATTGACAGTTTCCCATCTTGGCCTGTGCATGCTGGGTTGCCGTGCATGACACCATGGATCCAGCAATTCAACCCAGCATTGAGGTGAGAGCCCGCCACGCTCGCATACCTGATCAACTCGGTGTTGAGACTTGCTAGCTTCCCTGCACTTTCCTTCTGCAGCCTGCGGTTGAAGTCCACAACCCCTGTCTCGGATGGATCCGTTTCCATACAAATGCAGCGAACTTCCTCTGGACTGAATCCTACTTGCACGATGTCGGTGATGAGGCCATGAACTTCTGATGTGGAGATGCCAAGTCCGTCTCTGTTGCGAGGATGGCAGCCTACCTGGTGAGGCAGAAGCTTCTGCGACCAGGCCAAACCACTCTTCTTGAGAAGGGTGAGGATCTTGTCAATCATGCTCACCAGCTTCTCCCCGTGTTTCGCTTTCTCCATCAGCGCCATGATCTCTGCCCTCACCTCTGCTGAGATCGCCAGGGCAGGAACTTTCATTTGTTATACCTTCAAATCTGAGCCAATTTTCTGCAGTCGGCAGATGCGAGTTTATACTCTGCATCTAGAGATGCGATCAAAGACCTGCATCCCTCAACAGCAATTTGATTGCGCGACCTTTCTGACACATGGATTATCGCCACTGAAGGTATGTATGACCAAGTCAAACCTCTTAAGATATTTGACCAAATCAATTTTCCAAAAGCACCCCTTGTCAGAAGGCGCCTGCCCAGGCCAACGCATGCCCACCATCGACGATCTGGGCGGACCAACATCCAAGAAAATGATGATTCAAAGGGAAAATCTTTGCAAATTTTAAGATAAACAAAAAAGGTTCCACCAAACCATATTTGTTTCGTTCTCTGTTTTTTTGGGTTCCGCTCTGCTCAGCATGTTGTACTTTGCAAGATGCATGGGTTGAAAGATATCTGAGCCAAGGTGGCTTAGTTTTAAAACATGATTGAAATCATTGTTTTCGCACCAGGACACACACCCAAAAATAAACGTAACAGATTTTAAAAAAAAAAAAACGTAGGTGTGTTCCACGGCCTCTGTTCTTTCACCCGCTGGGCTGCAGCTCAAACCCAAATTGGCATGTGAAAAAACAAAACATCCTACACCGAAATTGAAAAACATCATGCACCCAAATGATAAAAATAGAATTCAACCCCGGTCCAAACACAAAATCGCTCCGTGTGAATTCTAAAATTAAAGGACCGGATAACCCCACAAGGCAACTTCTTCCAATAATGAGCACCAAATGTTGTAGCTGGGACGGGGAAGGAAGGAAAGACAAAGGAGGTGGTGGAGGATCGAGAAGAAAAACAAAGTTGTGTGTGACAAGGTTGTATGTGAAAAGATGGTGTGTGACAAAGAAAGATGGTGTGTGTGACAAAGTTGTGTGTGAAAGATTGTGTGTGTGTGAAAGTTGTGTGTGAAAGAAAGCGTGTGACAAAGTTGTGTGTGAAAGATGGTGTGTGAAAGATGGTGTGGCGAAAGATGGTGTGTGACAAAGTTGTGTGTGAAAGCTGGTGTGGTGAAAGATGGTGTGTGACAAAGTTGCCTGTGAAAGATGGTGTGGTGAAAGATGGTGTGTGACAAAGATGGTGTGTCAGAGATGGTGCGTGACAAAGTGGTGTGTGAAAGATGGTGTGAAAGATGGTGTGTCAAAGATGGTGGGTGACAACGTGGTGTGAAAGATGGTGTGTGACAAAGTTGGGTGTGAAAGATGGTGTGTGAAAGAGGGTGTGTGACAAAGTGGTGTGTGAAAGATGGTGTGTGACAAAGTGGTGTGTCAAAGAGGGTGTGTGGCAAAGTTGTGTGTGAAAGATGATGTGTGAAAGATGGTGGGTGACAAAGTGGTGTGTGAAAGATGGTGTGTCAAAGATGGTGGGTGACAACGTGGTGTGAAAGATGATGTGTGACAAGGTTGGGTGTGAAAGATGGTGTGTGAAAGGTGGTGTGTGAAAGATGGTGAGTGAGTTGGTGTGAGAAAGATGGTATATGACAAAGTTGCCGCGCGTTCCACGCCAAACGCAAGTAAATGTCTCCAAGTGCCACACCTGCCGCGCAAAACGAAGGTGGATGTCACCAAGTGCCACGCCTGCCACGCAAAGTGGCGCGGCGCCCCTGGCGACAAATCCGGACCAAGCGCGCCACACAGTACCATGAGTGCCACGCCTGCCACGCAAAACAACGGTGGATGTGAGTTTGTGCCACGCCTGCCACGTGAAACGAAGGTGGATGTCACCAAGTGCCACGCCTGCCACGCAAAGTGGCACGGCGTCCCTGGCGACAAATCCGGACCAAGCGCGCCACACAGTACCATGAGTGCCACGCCTGCCACGCAAAACGACGGTGGATGTGAGTTAGTGCCACGCCTGCCACGTGAAACGAAGGTGAATGTCACCAAGTGCCACGCCTGCCACGCAAAGTGGCACGGCGCCCCTGGCGACAAATCCGGACCAAGCGCGCCACACAGCACCATGAGTGCCACGCCTGCCACGCAAAACGACGGTGGATGTGAGTTTGTGCCACGCCTGCCACGTGAAACGAAGGTGGATGTCACCAAGTGCCACGCCTGCCACGCAAAGTGGCACGGCGCCCCTGGCGACAAATCCGGACCAAGCGCGCCACACAGTACCATGAGTGCCACGCCTGCCACACAAAACGACGGTGGATGTGAGTTTGTGCCACGCCTGCCACATGAACCAAGGTGAATGTCACCAGTGCCACGCCTGCCACGCAAAAGTGCCACACAGCATGAGTGCCACGCCTGCCACGCAAAACGACTGCCACGCCTGCCACACGAATCCGGACCAAGCGCGCCACACAGTACCATGAGTGCCACGCCTGCCACGCAAAACGACGGTGGATGTGAGTTTGTGCCACGCCGGCCACGTGATATCAAGGTGAATGTCACCAAGTGCCACGCCTGCCACGCAAAGTGGCGCGGCGCCCGTGGTGACAAATCCGGACCAAGCGCGCCACACAGTACCATGAGTGCCACGCCTGCCACGCAAAACGACGGTGGATGTGAGTTTGTGCCACGCCTGCCACGTGAAACGAATCCGGACCAAGCGCGCCACACAGTACCATGAGTGCCACGCCTGCCACGCAAAACGACGGCACATGTGAGTGTGTGTGTGTGTGCGTGTGCGTGTGTGTGTGTGTTTGTGTGTTGTGTGTGTGTTTTGTTGTGTGTGTGTGTTTGTGTGTTGTGTGTGTGTTTTGTTGTGTGTGTGTGGTGTGCGTTGTGTTGTTGTGTGTTGTTGTGTGGTGTGTTGTTGTGTGTTTGTGTGTGTTTGTGTGTGTGTTGTTGTGTGTGTGTTGTTGTGTGTTTGTGTGTGTTGTTGTGTGTTTGTGTGTGTTGTTGTGTGTTTGTGTGTTTGTGTGTTGTTGTGTGTGTGTGTTTGTGTGTGTGTGTTGTTGTGTGTTTTGTTGTGTTGTGTGTGTGTTGTTGTGACGGAGGCGGCCGGAGGAGGAGGAGGAGGAGAAGGAGAAGCCCGGGATACAGAATCAAAAACAAGAACCCCACACAAAGATGTGGGGAAAAACAACCTGCACCAACCCCCCCCCCAAAAAAAAAACATGGTAATTTTCCTATGTTCTGGGATCCCCAAATCAGACTTAGCAGACTTAGCAAAAAATTACTAAGTTGTACTTAGGTGAGTTATGTAAACTTGCTAAGTGGGACTTAGACAAGTTATGTAAACCCCTTAAACCCATTTGTATGCAACTTACTGTAACTCGTCTAAATTATGGATATTATGGATTCCACTTAGGCTAGCTCTGCTATATCGACACATAAAGTTAGCTAATCGAACTATCTACTTATGCGATATAGTAAACTTTAGTAACATATTCTAAAAGTTAGTATTCTAAAAGTTAGTATCTAGATATATTTTTTATGCCACTTAAACGATATATAAGTCTCATAAGTTTAACTTAAAACACTTATAACTATACTTAGCAGACTTATGTAACTCATATATATATATAAAGCAACCAAATATGTACTAAACCCCATGAACATCCAAGTGGGGAATGTCTGTCACATTGCCCTCTACCAGGCGATGCTCGAAGCTTGTGGCTCTGCTGACCAGCTCCTGGCTTCTGGGCCCTATTGCCCCGTCTGGTCGCTGGCCAGCCTACGACGAGAAGGCTCAGAAGGAGATTCCCGTTCAAGATGCGCTCACCTGGGGAGCCATTTGATCATACAAAACGCGCACATACCGCTCTCGTCCACGAAAAAAATTGTTCACGGCCATACGCTGTTTTCACGGCCATTCGCATTGCCGTCTACAATTTCACGTTTTTCACGGTTTTCCACGGCCACTCAACGTTTTTCCACGGCCAAATGCACACTTTTTCTCGGCCAAATCTTGTTTTCACGGCCATATCTTGATTCCAAGGCCAAACCGTTTTTTCGAAGCCATTTGGCCACACGGCCTTTGGCCTCCTTTTTCGCGATCAAACGGCCCCCCAGGCACGGGCCTGGGCAAATCGTTCCAGTCACGGACAATCTGCGAAAGATTTGGGAAGCCTCGATCGAGGATGTGCAAGAAGGATCGTGCATTGGCCCTTTTGTGTCTGAAGAGGACATCTCTCAATGTCTGGAATGTGATGACTGGACCCCTATACCCAGAGGTTTGAAGTGGTTCAGAAGAACAAAGTCAGAGGCTGCGATAGCGCTACAACACGGAGAAGCTCCAGCTCCCGTCCACGGACTCGAATGTCGCCGCACTCCGGAGACTGAGGCTGATCAAGCCGGAAGAAGAGCTGGCTGGTTGGATGCTCGATGAGAGGAAGGCCTATCGGCAAGCCGCTGTGAAGCCTGAACACAGGAAATTCTCGGTGATCTGCCTCAAGAATCCTCACATGCACTGGTGCTCCCAACTTTTTCGTCATGATGGGTCACTCGTTTGGTTTGGTCTCTGCTGTGTATATAGCTACCACAGACGATCGGCCGCAATCAATGAGTTCCTGGTTTCGATCTTTGGTTTGGGTGCATTCAGCTTCTACGACGACAAGTATGTCTTTGAGCCGAGATCATCAGTCGAAAGCGTTCGCTTTATTGCTGAGTGTGTTCACACGTGGTTGGGCGCGAAGTTCGACCAGAAGAAGCTCCAACTGTCGTCCGCTCCGACAATCTTATAGGCGGCGTGACGTACAACCTGGACGAGATGCAGCTCAAGATCAAGCCCGAGCGGAAGATGGAGATCGTGCAGGAGATCGACTCAATACTTGGCTCTGGTCTGCTCGACCCCGGCACTGCTGGCAAACTTAAAGGCATGCGGCAAACTGATGTTCGGCGCGTCGCAGCTCTGGGGCAAAGTGGGCAGAGCCTTCTTGAGAGTGATGTCTGAACGCCAGTACCTCCGGTTGCCGATCGGCCACGAGTTCAAGCTTGGTGGTGCTTTCATCAAGGCCTTGAACCACTGGAAGAAGCTAGTGAACGAAGCACCTCCGAGGCCTATTGATCAAGTCTCCGACAAAGTCGTGGATGCAGTGATCTTCACCGATGGGTTTACTCCGGATCCGAGATCTTCTGAGAAGCTGCCTGATCGTGTAGGAGCCGTCCTCTTTGATAGGTGCTGTAAAGCTCCTCAGCAGTTCACAGCTGCAGTTCCTGAAGCTGTTAAACGGCGCTGGCTCGATAGGACCACTCAGATAGTTCCAATTGATGAGATGATCGCAGCAGTTCTGCCCTTGAGACGTTCGCCACTCGGATCCGAGGGGCAGATATCTTGCTGCTAATCGACTCTGAGGCGATCGAGGGTGCATTGATCAAAGGCTACTGGAGCCGCAAAGATCTCTGCGAAGTGATCCCGGTATTTTGTGATCTTGCTTTTGATTTGAAAGTTAGAGTGTTCATCGATCGTATTTCGACGGACCCAATCCGGCTGATTGACCATCACGCAACAAGATGGCTCTAGGAGAAGCCGCAGGCTGGCGGACCATCAAAGCGATCTGGCCTGTTGCACTTGAACGTTGGTAAGGGGAGGGGCCTGGGCCAGTGACTTTGCTCAGTTGTTTGCTCTAACCATCATTGCTTTAACCTGGCTTGTGAAAAGCTTGTGTCTAAGCTCTGCGTGGATTGAGTTCTCATTATTTGTGTTTTTGCTCTCTCAACTTTGAGCTCTGTCAGCATTTTGGAAACCCTGCCATCTCATTTGCTCAGCGTTGCTTTGATCTGATTGGACTGCTCGCCCCAAGCCTTGAGCAGTTGAAAAAGATGAACGAGGCGCGTCGACAACTGCTCAGGCATGTTAATCAATTGGAATCATATTGGAATCAAGTGTTCAACATTGATGACCATTTAACACAAGAGAGGAAAGTGAGTGATCACCCACGGCCATGTACGACTTGAGTCTGTTGCATGTTACCAGTTCGGTAGGACTGGGACAGGCAGTGGACTCGATCGAGACATGTTCATCTCTTGTCAACCTGTTCAGGTATTTTATTATTTGGTGATTTTATATTATTTGAGTTTGATCAAACTTGACATGGTGTTCACCAAGGAGGTTCGCCCGTATAGCCATTTGGGCTACAAGTCGCTGTGATCAACACCAGGCCCCAAGATTTCCCTCCCAACCCAGCCCGCCCTGTATCGAAAGGTGCAGGGTGGGTTTGTGACCACCCTGTAAAGAGTTTTCACTGAGCTTGGAAAGCAGTGTCAGATTGGTGGGTCAGCGACTTTGCTCAGTCGTTTCCTCTAACCATCATTGCTTTAGCCTGGCTTGTGAAAAGCGTGTGTCTAAGCTCTGCGTGGATTGGGTTCTCATTATTTTTGTTTTTGCCCTCTCAACTTTGAGCTCAGTCAGCATTTTGGAAACCCTGCCATCTCATTTGCCCAGTGTCGCTTTGATCTGATTGGACTGCTCGCCCGAAGCCTTGAGCAGTTGAAAAAGATGAACGAGGTGCGTCGGCAACTGCTCATGTTAATCAATTGGAATCATATTGGAATCAAGTGTTCAACATTGATGACCATTTAACACAAGAGAGAAAAGTGAGTGATCACTCACGGCCAGGACGGATCATATGTATACTTTCCAGGACTTATGTCCTTGGATCATATGTATACTTACCAGGACCTATGTCCTCGGATCATATGTATACTTTCCAGGGCTTACGTCCTTGGATCATGTACTTACCAGGACTTGTGTCCTTGGATCGTATGTAAACTTACCAGGGCTTTTGTCCTTGGATCATATGTATACTTACCAGTACTTATGTCATCTGAATGTATACTTACCAGAACAAACAGAAGACTGACAAACACAGAGAAGAAACAACCAGGGAAACGTAGATAGGTAGATAAGCAGATAGGTAGACATGTAAGTAGATAGTTGCTGGATACAGAATTGGATGAAAGCTGGATAGTTTGACTCTAGGTAGATAGACTGAAGAGAGCTACATGAAATAAGTAGGTAAAACTAGACGACGGATGGCCCGAGAGCGTAGAGGAGCAGGGTCTTCTCTTGTTAGTATGGAGACACCATATTACAAAACAATATATTAAAGATGTGTTACAGGCAGTCGAGAAGAGGAGTATCAAGACAATATAGCATAAGTACAAGACAATAGTTTGCATCGCAAACACTTTTACACAGAAGCTTTTACACAGAGCAAGCTCTTACACAGAGAACCCCTTACACAGAGAAGCTTTTACAGACAGGCGCTTTTACACACAGACACTTTTACACACAAGGCACTTTTACACACAGACACTTTTACACACAGGCGCTTTTACATACAGACAGTTTTACACACAGACGCTTTTACACACAGTTGCTTTTACACAGGCGCTTTTTCACACAAAGCTTTTACCCACAGAAGCTTTTACAGACAGAAGCTTTTACACACAGACGCTTTTACATAGATCCTTTTACACACAGACACTTTTACACACAAAAACACTTTTACACACAAACACTTTTACACACAGACGCTTTTACACACAGAAGCTTTTACACGCAGACGCTTTTACACACAGAAGCTTTTACACACAAACGCTTTTACACACAGACGGTTTTACACACAAACACTTTTACACAGAAACACTTTTACACACAGACGCTTTTACACACAGAGGCTTTTACACACAGAATATTTTACACAACAGAAACTTTTACACACAGACGGCTTTACACACAGACGCTTTTACACACAGAGGCTTTTACACACAGAAGATTTTACACACAGAAGCTTTTACACACAGAGGCTTTTACACACAGAAGATTGTACACGCAGAAGCTTTTACACAGACGCTTTTTACACAAACGCTTTTACACACAGAAGCTTTTACACACAGACACCTTTACACACAGAAACTTTTACACAGAGCACACAGAAGCTTTCAAGCAGACGCTTTTACACAGATGCTTTTACACACAGAAGCTTTCACACACAGCCTTACTTATATTTAGCTGTATTTTTGTATTTTTTTTGGGGGCCGTCAACGAGAAATCCAACAAAAAGGAAGAGGTGCAAACGAGAATAACAAATATCTTTCACATCTTTCTTCCTTGAGCTTTGCCGCAACATAACAAGAGGGGCTTCACAATAAACCACCTTAAAGTAGAATGTAAAAGACCAACGCAAACTTAAGACTGCAACTTAGTCGCGACAAAGATATGCGACACAGTGCTCAACACCAACTTTGAGAAAAATATCTCAAGAGCCGTGGCCACGCCTTTTCCCCCGGTAGCAGACGAGTTTTGCAAATATCTTTTTGCGTTTTGATTGAAGCAATTGGGTTAAAAACTGAAACAGACCTGTTGATGGCCGAACCAGCCACCATCCAACAAATCCGACACAGACCTTGGCTGAAACAGCCACGGTTGGAATACCAAGCCGACTTCAGCTTTGTCAAAGTCATCTTTGGCCCCTCTTTCTTAATATGCAACATGGGCGGCCCACGAGATCCCCACTTGCTGCATTTCAACTTGCGGTGCTTCTGAAACCGCTTTTCGAGCCCCAAAGTTCCAACTATCCGTATTTGGACTAAGCGCAGATCTCTTTCAGCTTGCTTGATTATCTTGATTTAAAGGGTCCTTAGCACTACAGAGTGCACAGCTGGCCGATTCTGAGTCAGCTTTCTTGGGCTGAAACAGCTGCAGAAGGAAACGCCTTGCAATTGAAATTGAAATTGAAATTGCACCTGTTATAAATCAATTGCTGTTTGCTGAACTGAGTCTACAGGGTGTCTGCAGCTGCCGCAACGCATGTTTATCCACTTTTCCACTTGTCATTTTTTTGCATCTCACATCCGACTTTGAAGACAGCACCCCGCCGCAGTCTATGTGGCTAAGATCCGGCCCTTTCCAGCTGATCTGACATTGGTCGATGCCGCGGTGGCATACTTGTGGCCAAAGCAGCCACCAAAAGCCGAAGCAGCTAAGTGGCCGAAGCAGCTACAGCTACAGTAGCCGAGACAGTTGCCACCTCTTTGGCGTAGAGATGGTGTGGCCAGTTTTCAGCCACAAGCTTCCGTGAAGTGCTTGAGCCGAGGCTCCTGAAGCGAAGCGGATCTCAGGCATGCTCCTAAGGAGAGGACAATTCGTCCTGTGCTTAGGAGGTTCAAGGACGTCCCCGAGGCTCCTACGGAGAGGACAACAATGGGACAAAGGCCTTTGAAAAACTCATACTTAAGAGTATTCCAGTTTCGTCCCCTTGTCGTCCTCCCCTTAGGAGGTTCAAGGACAACCCCGAAGCTCCTAAGGAGAGGACATTCCCACCCGTTGATTCGAGGTCCGTTGATTTTTTTTTGATGCTCCTAAGGAGAGGACAAAAAAGCACATATTAAGTAGCCAAGACTGTCTCCAAATCAAAGCTTTCGTTGAATCTCCCAATATTTGTGGGTAATCGTCTCTTAGATTCAACCCATTGGTAGATTCGACCAGAAACCCCAAGTCTTTACCCTGACGCTTCAACCCACCCCAGCCAATTCCTATTTTTGCGAAAAGT
>CAMXCT020001247.1:17500-175000 GCA_947184155.2 Cladocopium goreaui | reverse complement strand
TGCAGATGATGAGATGGTCAGATCCATGGCAGGCGGCCTTTGCCTTGCCCAGCGCTCGTGCCACTGCAGGCCCACGCAGCATTCTAAGGAATCTAAGGATGGAAAAGGACCCAACACCAGATTTAAACAAGACACTCCTGCATCCTTTTCATATCTTTTATCAATTCACCATTTTGCGCTTCCGTAGTAAGGAACTAAATAGTAAGAACGGCGAAGGGCCAATAGGTGTTCACAGAAATTGTTGAACATTTTTGCACATGCACAAAATTTGTGGCAGAATGGTGAGGTGAAGGATTGAATCAGTGAAGAGGATACCGAGAACGCGACAACAGACTGTCAGAGGTAGTCTCTACCAGTAGTACCGCACAAGGCGGTGGCGGAAGTTTCAAAAATAGGAAACCTATAGGGGAGGTTCGTTGTTGTGAATCACAAATGGCAGAGCGAATCCACTGATGGACCGACAGGTGGTTGGAGTTGTGTTTTTTGGAGTGATGTTAATGGTTGCAGCGGTCACCTTACCACAACTGCTGGATGTAGTGTGGTGTAGCGCAGCTGCAGTTGTAGTTGCAGTTGTAGCTGTAGTTGTCGTGTAGTGTAGCGTAGTGGAGCTGTAGTTGTAATGTGGTGTAATTAGCGCAGTTGCAAGCGCAGTTGCAGTTGTAGCCGTGGTGTGGTGTACTTAGTGTCGTGTAGTGCAGTGTAATGTCGTGTAGTGTTGTGTAGTGTAGTGTGGTTTAGTGTAGTGTAGCCTAGTGTAAGGTAGTGTAGTTGTTGTTGTAGTGTAGTGCAGTGTAATTAGTGTAGTGTAGTGTGTTGTGGTGTGGTGCGATGTAGTGTAGTGTAGTGTAGCGTAATGTAGTGGTAGTTGTAGTTGCAGCTGCAGCTGCAGTTGTAGTTGTAGTGTAATGCGGTCTAATCAGTGTAGTGTAGTGTTGTGTAATGTAGTGTGGTTGTAGCTGTCGTTGTGGTTGTAGCTGTAGCGTGCTGCAGTGTCATTAGTGTAGCATAGTGTTGATGTAATTGTGGTTGTAGTTGTGGTAGTAGTAGAAGAAGAAGTAGTAGTAGTAGTAGTAGTATTTGTTGTAGTATTTGTTGTATTTGTTGTATTTGTTGTTGTTGTAGTATTTGTTGTAGTATTTGTTGTAGTATTTGTTGTTGTTGTTGTTGTTGTGGTTGTTGTTGTTGTTGTTAGTGCAATTGGTGTCGTGTAGTGTAATTAGATGTAATTAGTAATTAGTGTAGTGTAATGTCGCGTAGTAGATTTGCATTTGTAGTTGTAGCAGTAGCGTTGTGTAGTGTAGTGGTAGTGGTAGTTGTAGTTGTCTATCTATTTATCTATATCTTAAGTCTTTTAAAGCCTCGTAAACAATGCTTTTATAGCTCCAAGAGACGCGGTGAACGTAGGGAGTACGAGTGGCTAACGGACGTGGTGACGAACGTAAGGCGAACGAGTGAACGGACGAGTGCACGTGTGAGCGAACGAGTGAACGGACGTGTGCGTACAAGTGGACGGACGTGTGCGCGTGCATGCGTGCGTTTGCACGTCGTTCACTGGCCGCGCGCGCGCGCACGTACGAAAATAAGGTCGACTGGAGTCGATCTTATTTCTGTACGTGCAAAGCGCTACAATACTAAATCAATATTAAAAAGGTAGAGAGAGGCAGGGTCGTGCAAAAATAAGGTCGACTCAATTCGACCTTATTTTCGTACGTGCGTGCGCGCGTGGTGAGTGACCATGCAAACGCACGGACGTACGCTCACATGTCGCTCACACGTACTCGTACATACATACGTTCGCACGTACGTTCACTCGCACGCATGTCGTTCACACACACGTTCATACCCCCGTTCATGTCACTCGTCACTACACGTACGCTAGATAACAAGAATATTTTTACGATACTTTAAAAAAAGCTAATCTATATCTATATCTATATTTATATCTATATCTATATCTATATCTCTATCTCTATCTCTATCTCTATCTATCTATCTATGTATCTATCTATCTATCTTTCTATCTATCTATCTATCTATGTATCTATCTATCTATCTTTCTATCTATCTATCTATCTATCTATCTAGCTATCTATCTATCTATCTAATCTGTTTGTCTGCGTGTCTGTCTGTCTGTCTAACTAACGGTAAGCTTGAAAATGCAGCAATTCTGCGAGACTTCCTCAATTTTTGAACTTGACAACATCAAAAACGAAACAATTCTGCGAGACTTCCTCAGTTTTCGAAGTTGACAACATCAAAAACGAAACAATTTTGCGAGACTTCCTTCAAAAATGGAAAGTTGAGTGCAGAGCTGACGGCCTCGTACCAATGCGTTTTGCGATTTTCCCACTCCACCTGTCTGAAGTATTGCGCCTGCCACGAAAAAGTGATGCCAGGTCATACGAAGTGCTGCACCTGTCACGTAAAATCATCTCAGCAAGCCTGAAGATCTGATGCAACCCCTCTCAGGAAATCAGCGCCCGGACCTCCTAACAGCTCTGATGAACATCTCTCTTGTACTGCGCCTGCCACGGAAAATGCATCTTTACAGATCTTCTTCAAATGTCCCACGCCTGCCATCGTTTTTGGAAATGCTACAAAACCCTCACGTTTTCCTCATTTTTGACAAGGTGCACAATCCCTTGCGCCTGCCACGCGAAACGACATCTGAACGTCCAAATGTGCTCCGAACCTGTCAGTATTTTATAATTTTAACTTGGAAATGTGCTTCGCACCACAACGGCGTGCACTTTTTCGACATCTCAACTTCGAAAAGTGGTCCGAGGCTGGTGTGCTTTGTAAATTGTGACTTGGAAACGTGCTTCGCGCCACAACGGCGTGCAATTTTTCATCTCTCATCTGACCACATGGCTCCGCACCCGCCGCTTTAGCGAGCCTACTTTTTGACCCTCCGCACTCATGATCCTCCTGCCGCCCAGCCAGCCCAGCGGATCAGCAGACCAGCAGATCAGCGGATCAGCGGATCAGCGGGCCAGCGGATCAGCCAACCAGCAGACCAGCGGATCATTGAATCAGCGGACCAGCGGACCAGCGGACCAGCGGATCAGCGGACCAGCGGATCAGCGGATCACCGGATCAGCGAGTCAGCGGGCCAGTGGATCAGCGGATCAGCGGGCCAGCGGATCAGCCGACCAGCAGAACAGCGGATCATCGGATCAGCGGACCAACGGATCATCAGATCAGCGGATCAGCGGATCACCGGATCAGCGGACCATGCGGACCAGCGGACCAGCGGATCAGCCGACCAGCGGATCAGCGGATCACCGGATCAGCGGTTCAGCGGATCAGCCCGCCGAGCCTGGGCAGCGGGTCAGAGAATGGCGCTCCCAACTTTTATGGGGGTTTCCACTTGCACCACGCTCTGTGTCCTGAATGCTAAGCTCTTCATGATCAGTTCCTTTTTCAACTTCCACCACGGTCGTAATGTTGCTCTGACAACTTTTCTCTTGGAATGCAATGCTACATGCTTGACTTTCTCTTAGAACTTCCAACACGCTCTTCAGTTGCTTCCATTTTTGCTTGGAACAGTCCGACAAGCTTTTGATGCTAAGCTCCGCGCTCGCTCCTGGAACTTCCAACATGCTCTTGATGTTACTCGCTCAATGTTGTCTTGGAACAGCCAAAGCTCCTCTTGATGCTACGCTCTTGCTTTCTCCTGGAACATTCCGGCGTGCTCTTGCTTCCAACACACTCGTGATGCTCTCTGAATTTTCTCCTGGAGCAGTCCGGTGCTCTCTCTATGCTAGGCTCTTAACCCCAACACTCGTTGATTCTACACTACTAACTTTTCCTTCGCTGATTTCAAGCTCATTTCAACACGATCTTGATGCTAGGGTCTTAGCTGTTCTTACCATGTCGAAAATTTTCGATACCACGTTTTTGTTACACATTGGAACTTCCAGCACGCTCTTGATGCTACGCTCTGAACTTCCCCTGGGAACTTCCAACACTCTTGATGCTACGCTCTGAACTTTCTCCTGGAAATCCCAGCACGCTCTTGACGCTACGCTCCACCATGCTCTTGACGAGCAAGGCTCTCGCTTCGGGCGCCCACTCATGCATCGCCTCGGGCGCCCACTCATGTATCGCTTCGGGCGCCTGCTGTAACTAGCGCTTTTCCTATGTCTACGTATTGGTACGTGCTACTAGTAACTAAATCTGGTTACAACGCGCTGCCACCTAGTAGGATCATACCCTCAACTACTTAAGGTCTAGAAGGCCCCCCCCTCTTGGGGCTAGGGTCTAGGGGTCTAGACTGATAATTAGGGCATTGTAGACCCATCCAAGTGATACCATTCTAGACCCTTGCAATTTGGAGGTTTTGAAGAAGCTAGCAAAAAATGAAATATCAATTCATACCATTTTAGGGCCCCACTGTCAGGAAGTCATTTTTTTTGGGTCACCCCACATCCCTAGCAACACGGATTGGAAGCAAAAACAAAGGGATTCTGAAAGAGAGGTTCTGGAACAGGCTTAACCTGTCGACCAATCTTTTTCAAATCTATCATCATCCATCCTTTTGCATCCCAGAAAATGTTACGCAATTCATCATCAGGCTGAGGAGTCTGATAATACAGGGTCGGAGTCGGACTGATCTCTCTTTACGAGGAATTTCCTTTTTGTTGAAAGCAAGTTGGAACAGTTTTGAATCACCTGTTTTTCGTTTGTCCCTGGCCCGGTTGGATGTGATAGAATGGAGATCAGACATGCCCTCAAGATCGAGGTGCCTAGAACTACCGTTGAGGTATCTGCACAAAGGTGCAAAACATGTGTGAAATGCATCCCTGGTTTTGGTCGATCAAGATTTTTCAAAACTAGGTGATTTCGATGTTGCTTGGTTTGAAAATCACCCGAAAACAAGGTAAAACCATGTGCAATAACAAAGGTATTGATTTAATATCCGGCAACATCTTCAGCTGAATTATCATGAGCTTTACTTCAACATGGTATGGCATTACCTCCAACCTCCCACATAAGCCAGTTTGGTTTGGAAGAAACATATGCCAGGCCAAGTTGTGATGAGCAACCTGCAGTGACGTGCTTCCAACAACCACCTCCAGTCTTTAGATACCAACACTTTTGGTCCAACCAAGGCGTTTGGAAAAAAAAACAACAGGGTCTATCATCATTTTCCCCAGGTCAATGCGTTTCAAAATGTTTCCTAAGCTTGCAGGGAACCATTCCAGACCCACAGGTGCTGACTGTTGGCCAGGCATAACCCAACTTGGCCTTCCTTTGACACCTCTTCTACTTCTACATCTCTCTGCGCGTGTTTTCATCCATCATCTCCATTCTGTAGATGCCAACACTTTTGGTTCAACCAAGGCGTTTGGAAAAAATACAGGGTCTATCAGCATTTTCCCCCAGGCCAATGCATTTCAAAATGTTTTCCTAAGCTTGCAGGGAACCATTCCAGACCCACAGGTGCTGACTGTTGGCCAGTTATAACCCAACTTAGCGTTCCTTTGACACCTCTTCTACTTCTACATCTCTCTGCGCGTGTTTTCATCCATCATCTCCATTCTGTAGATGCCAACACTTTTGGTTCAACCAAGGCGTTTGGAAAAAAACAGGGTCTATCTTGATTTTCACCAGGTCAATGCGTTTCAAACTGTTTTTAAAGCTTGGAGGGGACCATTCCAGACCCACAGGTGCTGACATGTGGCCAGCCATATCCCAACTTAACCTTCCTTCGACACCTCTTCTACTTCTACATCCCTTTGCACATGTGTTTTCATCCACCATCTCCATTCTGTAGATGCCAACACTTCTGGTTCAACCAAGGCGTTTGAAAGAAACACGGGGTCTATCATCATTTTTCCCAGGTCAATGCGCTTCAAACTGCTTTCCAAACTTGGAGGGAACCATTCCAGACCCACAGGTGCTGACTGTTGGCCAGCCAAAACCCAACTTAGCCTTCCTTTGACGCCTCTTCTACTTCTACATCCCTTTGCACATTTGTTTTCATCCATCATCTCCATTCTGTAGATACCAGCACTTTGGTTCAACCAAGGCATTTGGAAAAAAAAACAACAGGGTCTATCATCATTTTCCCCAGGTCAATGCGTTTCAAAATGTTTCCTAAGCTTGCAGGGAACCATTCCAGACCCACAGGTGCTGACTGTTGGCCAGGCATAACCCAACTTGGCCTTCCTTTGACACCTCTTCTACTTCTACATCCCTCTGCGCGTGTTTTCATCCATCATCTCCATTCTGTAGATGCCAACACTTTTGGTTCAACCAAGGCGTTTGGAAAAAAAACAGGGTCTATCTTGATTTTCGCCAGGTCAATGCGTTTCAAACTGTTTTTAAAGCTTGGAGGGGACCATTCCAGACCCACAGGTGCTGACATGTGGCCAGCCATATCCCAACTTAACCTTCCTTCGACACCTCTTCTACTTCTACATCCCTTTGCACATGTGTTTTCATCCACCATCTCCATTCTGTAGATGCCAACACTTTTGGTTCAACCAAGGCGTTTGGAAAAAAACGAGGTCTATCATCATTTTTCCCAGGTCAAATGCGTTTCAAAATGTTTTCTAAGCTTGGAGGGAACCATTCTAGGCCCACAGGCGCTGATATGTGACCAGCCATATTCCAACTTAGCCATGCTTTGACACATCTTCTACAGCCTACATCTTTTTGCATACTTTTTGTTACCCACCATCTCATCTGATAAAGAACTTTCGGAGAACAAAGAAGAAGGAGAGACTGATAACTCTCAGTAAATTTTGAGACTGGTCATGGTCCAGTCGATTTTTCCTTTCACAAGCGATGATCTTGCACACCGCTTACCAAAACAAGATGAGGGCACAGTGGCTTCAATAGATGACTGAACGACGCAATGTTTGCAGGTTGCAATTCAATTTTGCATCCATCCCGACGTTGCTTAAAAAGATGTTCTGCAGCTCTGCATATATTATCCGGGAAAGGTGGGCCTCACGCGGCTTAGGAAAAGCATTGCGATGACCTGAACCGCGCACTGCGTGTGGGAGGACAAAAACAATATGCAAATGAAACGCAGCATGGGTTCAACACAAAACAGAAGAAAACATTTAATTATAATTTGTCAATAATTTTATGGCTTGCAGGACCACGATTTTAGAACCCCACCATGCGTAGACTTTGGGGTTCTATTCTGCTCTCCGTTGAGGGATGTCAAAAGCCTTGGGTTTTTTGAAATCTTGTTTGATCTTGAGGGTATGATCAAACTGAAGTGTCTTGTCGCTTGGGATTAGGAAACGCCCACCAGTGGCACATGCAAAAATGAGATGCATTCGGTGCACATGAAAAGTTGTATTTTTTGGAGCATATGTAGAGACAGTGGGCACTTCAAGTTCTCGTAATCAAAGTTGTATTTGTAGATGAAAACCTGTGAGCTGAAGTCCCCCCTGGGTAGCTGCTGAGTTCTTGGGAAGAAATGTTTCTGGATGAAAACCAGTGACTCCAGCCTTTCACTAACTCTCATGTTGAAAATCCAACTTTGGCTGAAACCCCTGAGCTTGACGTTTGGCAAAGCTCTTCACAAAAAACTCGTATTGGATGAATACCGGCGCTTGAGGTTTTTTCACCAGATCCTTAAAACCCGTGCGTAACGTCTTTGGAGTACAGGCCAAAGCCATCTGTGGGCTAAAACCAGGCGCGCCAGCCCTAGGTTTTTAGCCCTTTTGCCCCAACGGGGATTTGATGGTCATGATGGACATGGTGGTGATGATGATGATGGTGATGATGATGACGATGATGACGGTGATGATGATAAAAGGGATGATGTTACAAATGAATGTCATGATGCTGATAATGATGATGGAGCTGATGATGAAATATTTTTGTTGATAATGCTGAAGATGACCATGTTGATGACGACGATAATGATGTTGATGATGAAGATGATGATGAAATAATTCTGTTGTTGATGGTGATGATGAGGATGACGATCATGATGATAATGATCCTACATACCCTCAGCTACTTGGCGGGGGGGTGGGTTACTTTTACGTAGACCCTAAATGTGGGGTCTAAAAGGTTGTTTGACCAGGGGGAATGTAAAAATAATTTCCTTCATCTAGACCTTCGGGCTGGTCCGGTATTTAAGGTCTACGATGGTTTTCTCATGGCATAAACCCTTAAACCTCAGTAAAGGTTTTCATTCTCCGGATCTTGCTGTTTTAACTTGACCTCAGTACAGGTTTTCATTCTCCGGATCTTGCTGTTTTAACTTCCTGGGGATTCATTCTGTTCAAGAAATCTTTGCGGCCGGACCGTAAGCCATTTTGTTCCGGCCCAAAATGATATCCAGACCATTTGTCGTGATACATATGTTTTCACTGCGTAAGAAAAGCGCGCGTCTTGTAAACGCAACGCGGTTGTTTTCTGGGGTTTCGTTTCGCGATCCTAGCCCCAAGCGCAAACAGACACAATTTTTTTGAGGTATGGCTGCCGGTTTCCGCGCATGAATTTGACAAATTTGAAACATGAAACCGTGGAAAGAGATAAAATCCTAGGTGTTAAGGAATAGGAGAAAATGAAGGTAGAAATTGCTCACAGTGGCTGAAAACATGGGCCTGAGATTGATGAAAAGTAAGCGGTGAAGTGCATGCACAGGCTGAAAGCATGAGACTGAGATTCATGAAAATCAAATGGTGACATTCTTACACAGGATGCAAACTTGGGGCCTGAGTTTCATGAAAATGAAATAGTGAAGTGATTGCACAGGATGAAAACCAGGGGCCTGAGTTTCATGAACATGAAATAGTGAAGTTCTTGCACAAGATGAAAACCTGGGGCCTGAGTTTCATGAGCGCCACTCTGGGATACCAGAAACGTCAAGTAAAGGTTTTCATCGGTTGCAGCTTGTACCTCACACACCATTTTTATTGAAGGATTTTAGCCCGCACTGGGGGGTAAAAACCAGGTTGCCTGCATAGTCTGCTGCCTGAACGGGGATCCATCATCAAAATTAATCATCACCATCACCATCGTCGTCTTCACCTTCATCGCCATCTTCGTCTCTTTAATTTCCTATCTCCATGACTAGCACAATCATCATCATCATCAGCATCATCATCATCATCATCACCATCATCATCATCGTCATCTCATCATCATCATCATCATCATCATCACCATCATCATCATCGCCGCCATAACCATCAACAACAACAACAACAGAGATCTGATTGCGTAGCATCATGTCATTGTGCAAGTGCAGGAGATGACCTGACAGCAGGGCATCATGTGGGTGTGCATGTGCAAGACAAGATCTCATAGTGTAGCAAAAAGTCCGTGTGTCACACCCGCACCACCTCACCCCCCAGCCCGGAGCGAGGATAAGATCTGATAGCGTGGCATCATGTCGGTGTGCAGGCGCAAGAGAAGATCTCATAGCGCAGCGTTTATGTCCCGGCGCCAAGAGCGAAAGTAATCTTGGATGTGTAGTTCCAGTGAACGTTAACATCCCACCCAACCCCTCGGGTGTTCTTGGATGTAAAGTTCCAGTGAATGTTAACGTCCCACCCCACCCTTCCGGCGGTCTTGGATGCGTAGTTCCAGTGAACGTTAACATCCCACCCCACCTGTGTGCCCAAAGTGAGCGTCCAGGAGTGTGCGATTTCAGGGGAGGTGCCCAGAGTGATGCGTCAGAGGGTGCCCTAAGTGATGCGGGTGCCCTCTTGATGCTAAACTCGGCACTTTCTCCTGCAGCGTCCTGCGGGCTCTGGATGCTACGCTCTTCACATTCTCCTGCAAGATTCCAGCAAACTCTTGATCCTACTGTACCCCCTTAACTTTTAATCATGCTACGCTCTGGCCTTTCTCTTGGAACTTGCAGCACGCCCTAATGTTCAACGGCACTCTTTTGAACACTTCTCTTGGAAACGTCCAATGTTACCTTTGTCGCTTTCTCTTAGGAACTTCCTTCGGGACAGCTATTGATGGTATGCTCCACCATGTGTTTGAAGCCAAGCTCTTTCTTTCTCGTGCAACTTCCACCACTCTCTTGATGCTACACTCTTCGCTTTCTCCTGGAACTTCCAAAGCGCTCTTGATGTTACACTGTAAACTTTCTCTCAGTACCTCCAACACGCTCTTGATGCTATGCTCTCAACTTTCTCTGCGGGCATTCGGATCTTGATGCCACGTTTTTACCTCCAACACGCTCTGTATGCTGCGCTTTTGTTTTTCTTTGGGTGCATTCCAACGCACTCTGGATGCTAGGCCGCTATCTTGCTCTTGGGATTTTGAACACGTTTTAGGTTTGTCTTGAAAACTTTCAACACGCTCTTGATGCTACGCTCTTAACGTTCTCTGAAAACATTCCAACCTGCTCTTGATGCTAGGCTGGCTCTTAACTTGCTCTTGGGATTTCGAGATTGCTCTTGATGCTGCTACGCTCTTAATTATAGAATGGGCTAGCGCCCTGGTGCCGCCGACCCCCCCCTATTTGGGGGGTCCTGTAGAGAGAGGGAGAGAGAGAGAGAGAGAGAGGGAGAAAGATAGATACATACATAGATAAATAGATAGATAGATAGATAGATAGTTAGATAGATAGATAGATGGCTAGACAGATTGATTGATAGATAGATAGATAGATAGATAGACAGACAGATAGATAGATAGACAGATAGATAGATAGATAGATAGGTAGAAAGATGGCTAGACAGATAGATAGATTGATTGATTGATTGATAGATAGGTAGATAGATCGATCGATGGATAGATAGATAGATAGATCGATCGATGGATAGATAGATAGATAGATAGGTAGATAGATAGATAGACGGATAGATAGATAGATAGTCAGAAAAAGAGAGAAAAAGAGAGGAGATCTTAAGCACCTTTCGGTCCATCAGTGGATTCGCTCTGCCATCCCGGATTCACAACAGCCAAGCTCTCCTATAGGTTTCCTACTTTTGAAACTTCCGCCACCAAGAAGCCATTGATGTGTGGCCTTGGGGTGCCTGTTGGCTGCAGGATGAAGCATGCCAAGGGAATGTTTAAGCGATGGCATTTAGGGCTGGCGAACGGCAGGCTTGGACGCCCATAAGAAGCCATTGATGTGTGGCCTTGGGGTGCCTGTTGGCTGCAGGATGAAACATGCCAAGTGAATGTTTAAGCGATGTCGCCTTGGGGCAGCGCTATTGCCTGCACGGTTCGGCGTTCCGAGCAGCTTTTTTGCACAGTTTGCAGGGTTTTAAGGGTTTTAAGGGTAAGCGTTTAAGGCCTGGCAAACGGCAGGCTTGGACCCCCATTACGGGTTGTAAAGGTTTTAAGGGTTTTGAGGGTTTTTAAGGGTTTTAGGGGTTTAAGGGCTGGCAAACGGCAGGCTTGGACGCCCATAAGAAGCCATTGATGTGTGGCCTTGGGGTGCCAGTTGGCTCGGGTGGAGCATGCCAAGGGGATGTTTAAGCGATGGCATTTAGGGCTGGCAAACGGCAGGCTTGGACGCCCATAAGAAGCCATTGATGTGTGGCCTTGGGGTGCCTGTTGGCTGCAGGATGAAACATGCCAAGGGAATGTTCAAGCGATGTGGCCTTGGGGCAGCGCTATTGCCTGCACGGTTCGGCATTCCGAGCAGCTTTTGCACAGTTTGCAGGGTTTTAAGGGTTTTAAGGGTAAGCGTTTAAGGCCTGGCAAACGGCAGGCTTGGACCCCCATTACGGGTTGTAAAGGTTTTAAGGGTTTTGAGGGTTTTTAAGGGTTTTAAGGTTTTTAGGGGTTTAAGGGATGGCAAACGGCAGGCTTGGACACCGATAAGAAGCCATTGATGTGTGGCCTTGGGGTGCCTGTTGGCTGCAGGATGAAACATGCCAAGGGAATGTTTAAGCGATGGCATTTAGGGCTGGCAAACGGCAGGCTTGGACGCCCATAAGAAGCCATTGATGTGTGGCCTTGGGGTGCCTCTTGGCTGCAGGATGAAACATGCCAAGGGAATGTTTAAGCGATGTGGCCTTGGGGCAGCGCTATTGCCTGCACGGTTCGGCGTTCCGAGCAGCTTTTGCACAGTTTGCAGGGTTTTAAGGGTTTTAAGGGTAAGCGTTTAAGGCCTGGCAAACGGCAGGCTTGGACCCCCATTACGGGCTGTAAGGGTTTTAAGCGTTTTAAGGCTTTTAAGGGTTTAAGGGCTGGTGGATGTGGCCATGGGGCAGCTGTTGCCTGCGCGGTTCGGCGTTCCGAGCAGCTTTTGCACAGTTTGAGGGTTGTAAGAATTTTAAGGGTAAGTGTTTAAGGCCTGGCAAACGGCAGGCTTGGACCCCCATTACGGGTTGTAAGGGTTTTGAGGGTTTTTAAGCGTTTTAAGTTTTAAGGGTTTTAAGGGTTTAAGGGCTGGCAAACGGCAGGCTTGGACACCGATAAGAAGCCATTGATGTGTGGCCTTGGGGTGCCTGTTGGCTGCAGGATGAAGCATGCCAAGGGAATGTTTAAGCGATGGCATTTAGGGCTGGCAAACGGCAGGCTTGGACGCCCATAAGAAGCCATTGATGTGTGGCCTTGGGGTGTCTGTTGGCTGCAGGATGAAACATGCCAAGGGAATGTTTAAGCGATGTGGCCTTGGGGCAGCTCTATTGCCTGCACGGTTCGGCATTCCGAGCAGCTTTTGCACAGTTTGCAGGGTTTTAAGGGTTTTAAGGGTAAGCGTTTAAGGCCTGGCAAACGGCAGGCTTGGACCCCCATTACGGGTTTTAAGGGTTTTGAGGGTTTTTAAGGGTTTTAAGGTTTTTAGGGGTTTAAGGGATGGCAAACGGCAGGCTTGGACACCGATAAGAAGCCATTGATGTGTGGCCTTGGGGTGCCTGTTGGCTGCAGGATGAAACATGCCAAGGGAATGTTTAAGCGATGTCGCCTTGGGGCAGCGCTATTGCCTGCACGGTTCGGCGTTCCGAGCAGCTTTTGCACAGTTTGCAGGGTTTTAAGGGTTTTAAGGGTAAGCGTTTGAGGCCTGGCAAACGGCAGGCTTGGACCCCCATTACGGGCTGTAAAGTTTTTAAGCGTTTTAAGGATTTTAAGGGTTTTAAGGGTTTAAGGGCTGGTGGATGTGGCCATGGGGCAGCTGTTGCCTGCGCGGTTCGGCGTTCCGAGCAGCTTTTGGACAGTTTGCAGGGTTGTAAGAATTTTAAGGGTAAGTGTTTAAGGCCTGGCAAACGGCAGGCTTGGACCCCCATTACGGGTTGTAAGGGTTTTAAGGGTTTTAAGGGTTTTAAAGCGTTTTAAGTTTTAAGGGTTTTAAGGGTTTAAGGGCTGGCAAACGGCAGGCTTGGACACCGATAAGAAGCCATTGATGTGTGGCCTTGGGGTGCCTGTTGGCTGCAGGATGAAGCATGCCAAGGGAATGTTTAAGCGATGGCATTTAGGGCTGGCAAACGGCAGGCTTGGACGCCCATAAGAAGCCATTGATGTGTGGCCTTGGGGTGTCTGTTGGCTGCAGGATGAAACATGCCAAGGGAATGTTTAAGCGATGTGGCCTTGGGGCAGCGCTATTGCCTGCACGGTTCGGCGTTCCGAGCAGCTTTTGCACAGTTTGCAGGGTTTTAAGGGTTTTAAGGGTAAGCGTTTAAGGCCTGGCAAACGGCGGGCTTGGACCCCCATTACGGGTTGTAAAGGTTTTAAGGGTTTTGAGGGTTTTTAAGGGTTTTAAGGGTTTTAGGGGTTTAAGGGCTGGCAAACGGCAGGCTTGGACGCCCATAAGAAGCCATTGATGTGTGGCCTTGGGGTGCCTCTTGGCTGCAGGAGCATGCCAAGGGAATGTTTAAGCGATGGCTTTTAAGGGCTGGCAAACGGCCTTGGAAAGCTAAGAAGGAGAAGTTCCACACCTGCGGTGGTCCCAGGCACACCTGCGGTGGTCCCAGGCGCCGCCCCTGCCTTGGCCAAGGCCGGGGTCGGCGGATTCCTGGAACATTGCAGCACCTTCTTCATGCTGTGCTCTTCACTCAAACACGCTCTGGATGCTGCACTCTTGAATTTCCTTTTGAACTTCCAAAACACGCTCTTGAGGCCCTTATAAGATACGTTTTTCTTGCAACAGTCCACCACGATGCGCTCTTAGCTTTTTCTTGCAACTTCCATCGCTTCCGATGCTACGCTCTTAACATCTCTAGGAACTTCCAACATGCTCTTGATGTTACTCTTTGAACATTCTCTTGGAGCAGTCCAAACACTCTTGACCCTACGTTCCACCATGCCGTTGATTCTTCGCTCGGCACCTTGCAACTTACACTATGCTCCTGATGCTGTGCCCTTGGCTTTGTCTTGAACTTTCCAATACGCTCTTGATGCTACGCGATCAACTTTCTCTTCAAACTGCCAACACGCTCTTGACGCTACTCTCTCTCTCTCTCTCGCTCTCTTGTTTTTCCAACACACTCTTGATTTTTCTCTTTTAGGGACGTCGAGATCACTCTTGATACTGCGCTCTTAAAATCTATCTTTCTCTCGGAACTACCAAAACGCTCTTGATGCCACACTCAAAGCTCGCCCCTGGAACTTCCAACACGCTCTTGATTCGATTCTGCGCTCTGAACTTTCTCTTGGGCTTTCCAACATGCTTTTGACGGTAGGCTCTTAACTTGCTCTTGGGATTTTGCGAGCAATCCTGCTCCTAGCCTCTTAGCTTTCCCTTTGAACTTCCAACACGCTCGTGAAACTACCCTCTTAACTTTCTCTTGGAGCTTCCAAGACGGTCTGGCTGCTAAGCTCTTAACTTGCGCTTGGGATTTCAAAGAGCTACGCTCGCAATAATTGATTGAAACATTCACTCTCGTCATACGACCCTCTTAACTGCAACACGCTCTTGATGCGACGATTACGATTTAAACTCCAACACGCTGTGTTCTACGCTCCCAACTTTCGCTGGGAGTTTTGACTTTCCGTTCAGCAGACCAACGGATCAGCCAGCGGACCCGCGGACCAGTGCATCAGTGGACCAGAGGATCAGCGGATCAGCAGACCAGCGGACCTGCTGATCAGCGGATCAGCGGATCAGCGGACCAGCGGATCAGCGGACCAGCGGACCAGCGGATCAGCGGACCAGCGGACCAGCGGACCAGCGGATCAGAGGACCAGCGGACCAGCGGATCAGCTGATCAGCGGATCAGCGGATCAGTCATAAGTCACCCCCCGGAGCCACAAATCATTGGAAAAACACCGTGTTTTGCGACTTTTCTACCTTTTCACGCGCCTGCATCTTCTGGCTTCTGACTCTTTCTCTTTTCTGATCTTCTTTCTTCTGCTCTTCTCTTCTATGACTATGCCTCTTCACACCTCTGCTTTTTCATCTTATTGTCAGAAGTTTGACTTCTAAACTTCCTTCGGCTATGGGCGATTGACCATGTTTGTGGAGCCACCAGTACACCAGGAACATTTGTGCTTGTCTGTTTGCTCATTCTTCTCAGGACGGAGAACGAAGAAGTCCACGCAGGGCAGAAGGTGACCAACACTCATGAAGCCTTGCGGGGTCTTCTCAGCACTTCCTTTCAATGACATCATCGTGATGTATCTCATTTATTGCATGGATTTTGTCAATTTTGGATGCTTGTAAATCTAATCAAAATAGCTGTTTGATGGTGGCCACAGAAAGGATATGATTGAGCTGATTTTCAGTTCTGTATTGGAGATGTTTTGCTGATTCAAGAAAACATATTCAGATGCAGCCTAATCATACAATGTTGTTTGTCCTTGCTGCTCCTGGTTGCCTTCCCTGGCAACGTGAGAATAGCCCAGGGAGTCTTGCACATTCTTCTCATGTCTTTTGTGACTTCACCATACTTCACCCAATAGTCTACAAGTCATGACCTACTTGACGAACTTTTCTTTGACCAGTCTCCTCACCTCACAATGTCAAGATGTGTTGTACTAGTACCTGCATCGCCTCGGGAGTTTGGATGATTCTGACATCAAGAATGGCATTGCATTAGATGCCTTGATTCCGTGGGTGCTGATAGTCATATGATACTGGTACAACCAAACAGTGCCCGGCAGCAACAGCATGTCGCTTTCGCATGTTTTCGCAGTTCGAATGCTGCACCCTGTGCATTGGCCTCTCCTCTACCTGTCTATGTGGATGAGGAGTTCCAGGATGGCAAGGCTTTGCAGTGCATTCAATGGGTTTCCCACTGGCGTCTATTGGTTTTGTATGGTTTTGCTGTGTTTTGCTGGGTTTGAAAATTCATGCAGTTTCTGGGTTACAGTAAGCCGAAATAGATTTGTTTCAGTTAGACAATTACATAACTGAGCATGATGGTCCTTCATCATCCGTCATCATCCTCATCGTCGTCATTGTCCTCCTCATCATGATCATGATCATGATCATGATCATGATCATGATCATGATCATGATCATCATCGCCGTCGTCATCGCCATCGTCGCGTCGCAATCGTCCTCGTCCTCGCCCTGTCGTCATCATCATCATCATTATCATCATCGAATGATCATTGAATGATTTTTGAATGATCTTGTTTTTTGTAAAGATATGCTCTCGGGCTCTCGGGCTCAAAAGCACATCCTGTCATTTGCTTGCTTCTCCCCACTAACCAATGATTGGATTAAGACTCTTTGGGCTGCGGTAAAGCCGGTAAAGTGTTCGAGATGCCGATGCCTACCCAATGAGATGCCGATGCATCGCCAAAGATGCCCCCTTGAACTAAGAAAATGCAACCGGAACCACCACAAAAAAAATACATCAAATGACTAACTGAATGACTCCTTGTTTGTAACAAGATATACAGCAGCAGTGCTTGTAGAACCTTGTAGACGGTGTTCTTTTCCGAGCCAAGTGATTGTTGTTTCATGTCAATGTTTTTTCATGTTTTTTTTTCCTGGTGGTCTACCTTGAAACCAGAGGATTCAGCAGGTTTGCACCAGAGGGCGTAGTGTGTTTTTGCATTATTTGTTCCATTTTGTTCCAAAAGTCTCCAGCGAATCTAAAGCAATGCTTCTTGTTCAAGCGAAGTTGCTAGGTCTTTGAAGATAAGCAAGAGGCTCAGAGGATAGAGGAGTCCCTGCATGTACAGTAACGATGTGGGCGAGCTAAACTTCTGGAGGAGTTGATACTGGACTCAGCCTTCCTCTCAATAGGGTGAGACACAGTTGCACACACCTTGGCTGATGGAGAAGCACAGAAACAACACTGTGGAAAGTCATGTTATGCATACTTGCCAATGCTTGCCAACATACTGTCATGCTTTGCGATTTGATCATTATTTGGTCCATTTTGGTCCTATTTCAGCAATTTTCAGAAGTAGTTGGGTTTGGTCAAGGTCTTGGTGTTTCTACATGGGTGGATGGAGCCAGCCCAGGCCATCTTGCTTGCCGCCAAAGGGAACACGCAAGAGCAGAGGTACATCCCTTGGCCAAATAGAGGAAGCAAGACCAAAATTGAATAAAATTGAGAAAAATGTGAACTTGCATATACTTGCATCACTTGTTTAATGATTAATGTCTTGTCATTGATATAGCTGATGTTCATTTTCAAATTTTACTCAGGAAGATGTGCGAACCAATCAGTTTTTTTTAAGCTGATTGATTTGCACACCGCAAATGCCGAGCATATCATCCCAAACTCTGGATTATCAAGGCAATTTATTTTATAGCTGGACCAACATTCATCTCAGAGACGAGATGAACGATGGATGTATTTGAGATGGGAATAAGTCTGAACCAACATGCGGCATACCGAAAAACATGCTATGCAATGCAGGCTGTCATCAATGGCCATTTCAGGTTCCTAAATTGAAGGTACCTACCATATGTAAGGTCTATGTAAGGCCTATGTAAGGGAATATCCCTACAAAACATGGCCTTATATTATAAGGTACAGTACCTCAATTTTAGGTACCTGAATGGGCAATTGATGTCACCTCCGTTGTTTTTCACAAAATGAAAAGCAAACAACATGTGTTTGCAGTTTGTCGTTGTACTGTACTGTGCGCTTTCGAAGTGCATTTCCGCAGACTAATTTTTCTTGCAAACATCCTAAGCTTGCTTTCATGCATGTATGTGTTCAGATCTTTCAGGTTCATTCCACTAGACTCGACATGAAACGTGAATTATTGTTTTGTGAACCGGATCGTTTTGTAGGTGCTTTGTGTTAATGGGGTCTTTGCAAAGTCTACTGGTCGCAGACGCTGACGACCACTGGACTACTAGACTCTCGTTTCTGTGCCCAGGTGCCGCAAAAGTCACACCAGGCCACATGAAAGCGCTGTTCCCAAAATGAGTGTTATCTGAACAGATCCCTAGCGGCTTTCTGCAGCGCCATTGAAGACTGTAAGAGACATTATAAAACTATTGCAAATAGTACTGTGTGTCATGTTTTGCAACATGGAAACCCTTGAAGCACCAAGAAGTGGTTGTCAGAGGAGCAAAAAGTTGAAGCAAGGTATGCCCATGCCTACCGGCGCAAAACCAGCTAGAGACAGCTTCATCACACTCAACCTTCCATTCCGCCGTGCAAGCGTCAGATTCGGAAAGCCCCAGGCACGTGCACCCAGTCAACAGATGTCAGCAGATGTCAACAGAACCGGGGGCTTTGGATTTGCTTCTGGGTCAATGCAACTTAAACCGACCAAGGAATCCAGGTATCGTCGCCATTCTTGTACAGGTCACTGACAGTAAATTTGGTGTCGAGACTCCGATACTTTAGGTGCTTGTCAGATCTTGTCAGTATAAACAAATACAAAACACTATAATATCTATAATGTTGGATGCTGATTAGTGTAGGGGGCCCCCGCAACAATTTTAGGCTACTCAATAACTCGGCATTTTCAGCCCCCCCAACAATTTTTAGGATAGTCAACTTAAGTAAGGATTTCAATTGACATCAATCTACTTTCAACTGATCCTTCTTTTAAATCAAAAAAATGCCCCAAAAGTTTTTGTGCACAATAGGGTACCATATGGTACCATCGAAACAATTACATTATTGAGGATCTCGGTCACTCATGGGGTATCCCCTTGAAAAAATGTTTTGGTGCTGTTTTTAGATAATGGTCTAATAAGGCATCTAATTATTTGGGAAACCTTGCACTTTCAAGGCTTTAACATGGATATGGCTTTCTAAAGTAAATGGACCAGCTTTACCCAAAGAAATGTGCATAAAGGTGGATAAAGCTCCTCCTGAAAAAATTGGATCTGAGAAAAAACTTCTCACAATAGAGGCCCACCCCCCCATTCACAAGATACTCAATAATTTTTGGAAATTGTCTCACAATAGAGTGCCAGGACACTAATCGGTATTCAACATTATTTAATTTACAATATATGACATATATTGTATATTATATAGGTTCCCAACTGATCTAAATCTTGAGTCATGGTACATGCCCGTGACACTTAATCTCAAGTCTTCTTTCTTTGGGGTAGCTTCCTTGATGCATGTGCGGATTGCGTTTGTGGCTGGGTTTCTGACCCACTATCTATCCCAGAGAGAGACCTTGCTCTTGGAGACCATTGCCGAGGAAACTGCAGCCCTCCGGGCCGAGATCAAGACTGCTCGTGAATCAGTGCAAGAGCTGCAACTAGGCCAAGATAGCTGCGTGTGGCGATTGTGGGTTCAACAGTGGTTGCTTCGTTTGAGTTTGGTTTTTGACATCTTGTTGGTGATTTGGAAAACAGTATCTGAGTCTGGAAATATCGAATTTACCCGGCACTCCGATCACCGGATTCTGTGGGGATCGTAGACATTTGTTCTGAAACAGAGGGGTCTGAACCCGAACCAGCAGTTCCTTTGAAAACTCTGCCCCTATAGTTTCCGGAAAGGGATCAGGGGTGAGAGGCCGACCTTCGAGACCTTCGGATTTCAAGGGAGGCAAATAGGAATGGAACTCTCTCTGGATGTATCGGAAGTTCAGCTCCTCGTGAATTTTACACAGATGGGTTCTATTGGCACCATCGCCTCTTGCTACATCGTGTGGCTGGGGGGGTGTGGCTTTGTCTGAGCCCGGACCATGAGATTGTCAGACATGATCTTGGTGGATCATAGAGAGATGCAGTCCTTTTCCTGCTGACATCGCAGATGAGATCTACGCCCACGACCCAATAGGTAAGTCCACATTGTCTGCCTTCAAACGTCAATCCGAAGTTCAAGCTGCTATCCTGGGTGACGGAGACATTGATGACTCCGAGGCTCCGAGGCCTGTGAATGGGTTATCAGTGAGCCTCAGCATCCAAAGTTTGGGGTAGGAGTTGATGTTGGTTTGATCAACAATGGTGCAACTGGACTGGCTTTTTCGACCACAGGGGTCATCATTGATCAAGGAGAAGAGATCTATGTGGAGCGGGTGTTGGTGAATGACCTGGAAGATTGGAGGAAAAGGAAGGCCCTTGAGGGCGGTGATGATCGGCTCTTAGGTGACCACAGGGATGCATGGACTTGGGAAGCGCGGTTGAGCTCATGAAGGAGACTGAAGACAAAGAGTTTCCCATCGCTGGTGTCAGAGCAGCGCGTGAATATCACGAAGCTGTAGCCAGTGGTCCGGGCAATTTCCTGAGCTACCACGCTGAATGGCTCCGTCAGTCTGGTGTTGCAAAGCGTGCCAGTGCAGCCCACATCCACCGATCCTTGTGCGAGGCCTTGCGACTTCTTCATACACATGATCAAATCGAGGCCAGCACCACAGCTGCCGGTGAATTCCTTTCTAGGTGGGCGGTGCAGACAGAAATTGCCGTTGAGAGGACTCCCGCTCAGCCCGATTATAGTGGGCTCGACGTAGTCAGCGGGGCAGCGATCCAATCAGATGGAAGAGCCTCGACGGCAAAGTTCACAGAATGGGTCACCTCCCGTTTGAAAGAACGGGCTCAGGTGTGGAAGCAGGAGCGCCTCTACAATCAAGAGAGCCGGAATCTTCGCGGCAAAGGGTCAGGGGGCAAAGGAGGAGGTGATGACTCCGACGATGATGAGGCCGGAAAGACGAAAAAGAAGAAGAAATCCAAGGGAGGTGGCAAGGGCGACCCCCCGGTGGCGACATGAGTTCCGGTCCTGGAGGTGGGTCTGCCGGGATGAATTCCTCCACCTCTGACAAGGCAGATTGTGCATGTTCTTTTCCAGAATTTGATTTTTGATGGCAGTCGGTCCACCGACGGCACGGTGATCCTTTCCCTTTGCCGAGATTAGGTCGACCTGATGCTGCTTCTATGCTGACACGGCGGGTAGACTCTGCGTTTGGAGCGTTGAATCAACTTGCTGCAGCTGTTTTTGATAAGGCCAAACAGAGAAGCTCGATCTGACAGCCGTACAGACCTGGATGATGCGAGATCTTCAACGAAAGGTCAAAGCATATGGAGAATGTCCAGCTGACCTCAATGAAGTCAGGGCGATGTCCGACCTGACTAGCAATGCCAACCTGTACAACCAGGAGGCCTTGAATGTTGCCGACTCTGACATTAATGAGATCAAGATCTTGCAGCGAAAGCTGACTCCCTTTGAGCCTTTGAGGCCAAGGATTTGGCACCTCCTGAGGCTTGTGCATTCCTGAACCACTTTGACTTGCTGGTAGAACGGCCTCATCATGAGCTGGAGGGGTTACGTAATAATGGGGATATAGTAAAGCCACATTGGGATGAAAAGTTAGGGGCATCTAGGAAACTCCGTTTAGAGCTCTATCAACGTTTGCATCAATGTGGACTGTTGACCTTCAGACGCAGACAGAAGGCCAAGGTCGGGATGTTCACGGTGAAGAAGAAGGGCAACAGACCAGGTAACACCCAACGCCTCATAGTGGACTGTCGTCAGCGGCTTGCAGCGACGACCTGCCACTACACGACTGGCGACACCAGCAGGCTTAGCGGCTTTGGATTTTGATTGGGAGACTCTTTCAGCTGCAGGGTTTAATGGAATTCAAGGTGAACCCAATTTTGCAAACCCCGGGTTAGAGACTGGAGATGTAGGTGACTGTTTTTACAATGTTGTCATCAAAGAAACATTTTCTTGGTTCAGCACTGGTGACACCCCCAGCACGCCCGAGATGAAACAACTAGCGATCTTCAAAGACACCATGTATGACGATGATGCTGGAGTTGAGACACCGGTTGTAGAGGGGGAGACTCTTTTGGTCTGTTTCGGCGGCATGCCCGTGCGTTGGTCGTGGGCTCTATACTTTGCTCAGGAAATAATCAGTGAACAATGTCGAATAGCATGTAGGACCACAACAAGTGAACTTGTCAGGGACAAGACGACTGCTCCGATGCTGTCACCAGGAAAGGCTGTGATTGGGGTATACATTGACAATGTGCACACCTTTGGTGGGACCATACAGGATGCGTCAGACAACATGACCAAGATCCAGCACCACTGCGAATCTCTAGGTATTCCTTTTGAAGTTGATCATGTTTCTGGACAAACCTCAGTTGACACATTGGGACTGACCTTCAACTTTGAGAAAGAGAGAGTCGTCGTCAGGGCGAAGCGTGAGAGGGCGTGGAAGCTCTGGCTGGACACTCGGGCGCTGCTGAGGCGGCGACGGATTAGTGGGGAACTGTTGAGGGTCTGGATTGGACACGCGAACTTCCACTTCCTGCTGGCGAGGCCCTTGCTATCCTGCTTAAGTGCATGCTATGCCTTCGCGGCCAAGCACAGGCACCATCGTTACCCCATGTGGCCAGCAGTTCGCAAAGAATTAAAAGTCATCTTGGGGCTCATCTTCACGGTAGGGCGGAACCTTTCTTCTCCTGCCAATCCTGAAGTTCATGTTGGGGATTCATCAGATCGCGGTTATGGCCTGATGAGCACGTTTGCAGAATCTTCACATGTGGAAGCAGAACTGAGAGTGAGAGAGAAGTGGCGGTTCATTGTCAGCAATGAAGCTGTGCTCAATCCGAATGGGGGTGGGCCTCCGGAGGTCTTTGAGGATGTGGATGATGACGCCTTCAAGGGCAGCTTTGCGGCAACAGGCGTGGGAGCGAGAACAGAGTATGGCAAGCAACTGCAAAACAAAGCAGATGGGGCCGATGAGGGCTCCATCTTTGGGGCGAATTCAAGCCGATTACAAGACTTGAAAGGGCCAGTTGAGGACTCCCCAAGCACGTTATTGGAAGTTCATGCAATCCCTGAAGTGTCAAGCAGATGGACCAATCCCACCAGGTGGAAGCTCTTGGCATCGGGAGCGTGGCGGGATGTTGAGGAGCATATCAACGTGAAAGAGGCCAGGGTGGCATTGATGAGCTTGAGAAGATTGGGGAGACTTGTAACCAACATGGGCACCACTTGTTTGACCCTTTGTGACAACCTATGCTCAGCCCTCATGTTTGAGAAGGGGAGAAGTGGGGTTTTTGCCTTGAACAACTTGTGCAAGAGAGCAGCTGCATATCAAATTGGATGCTCCATCGAGTGGAGACTTCGCCATGTCAGGTCAGAGGACAACGTTGCTAGCGCGCCATCACGGCGGTGGGGCCCCGATTTTGAGCGACCTTTGAAATCTAGGAGGTTGGATAGAAACTCTCGGGGTGAACATTTTTTCATCGACTCATTTGAGCAGGGCAGTATTCCTTCCAAACCATCCAAGTTGAAAAAGGTCGAGAATCTCAAGGTTGGACCCACAACATTTTTAGAACTTTTTGCGGGCACAGCACGGTTGAGTAAAGCGATTGAAAAGTCTGGCAGCAGAACACTTCCAGCATTGGATGCGGCGAAGGGGCAGCACTATAATCTACTGGACGGAGGGGCTCAGGAAGTAGTTTTGGGCCTGATCTGTGGTGGACATGTGTGGTACATACATTTGGGTACTCCTTGCACAGCATGGTCAAGAGCTAGGCATGGAATTGTCAATCACAAGAGGGCCAGGCAGAAGGAGAGGTTTGCAGTTGGTACAGCACTTTTCACAGTCAAGGTCATCAGAGAATGCATTTAGCATAATGTTAAGTTCACTTTGGAAAATCCCAGCAGCAAACCGATTGAGGACCTTTTCCAAAACAAATCCATTTGCTTTTTCACATTCGATCACTGTAGGTTTGGCATGCCTTTTCGGAAGCGCACTGCGATCATGACCAATGAGAAGGCTCTCCTTTCACTGGCTATGTCATGCGAGGGAGGACACACCCACCAACACCTGAAAGGTTTAGATAAGGTTGAGATTGGCGGCAAGTTAGTTTATAGAAATCTCACTAGATTGGCGGGCGCGTACCCCTCGAGACTGTGTCGGAGGTGGGCTCAAATGGTTAGAGAAATAGGACCAAGCAACCGTAAATGCAAGGTGACGGATGTAGAGATTCATGAGTTTGACAAACCCCTCAAAGAGGCGAGATGTACAACTGACAGAGAAACTTCGCAAGCTGCCGATGCACCTGATCACCCAAATTGGGAAGGTGAGGCAAACTGCGACCCCCGGGTGCTCCAAGAGGCACGTGACTTCATCCACAAGCACCCGGCCATCTTTGCTCAGTTCAAAAGGTCCGACATCGATGCCGAGTACGCCAAAAAGCCGATCCACGGGCAGACAGAGGAATAGGAAATCAGTGAGAACCGGGCTCAATGGCGAGAACCTACCTCCTGCCACCAGGCTTAGAGCTCTGAAGGTTGGTCAGAGGACTCTCAACAGATGTCTGACATGCATTAAGGAGGGGGCAGGGCAGAAAAGTTACGGATGCTCAGCTAGACAGACACGTCACAGCATATATTACTCACCTATATGATCATGACTTTGACCTATCTGCTGCGGCATATACTATTTATGGACTTCAACTTTTGCGGTGCAATGACCAAAGAGGCCTTTCTGGCTGGAGCCAGGCAAAGCTTAGCGGGGTGGCGCAAGATGAATCCTGGGAAGATGAGGATGCCAGTCCCAGAAGAGTTCCTATGGGATTTGGGGACCTTGGCGGTGGAGGAAGGCCGTTTGGATGTTGCCATGAACCTGACCTTACAGTATGATGGTTATATGCATCCTTCGGAATGCCTCTCCCTACATTCTTCACAAATTTGCCCCCCTGCAGGTAAACGGTATCCACACTGGGCTATAGTTATTCCTCCCTCTTAGTTGGATGAGACGACCAAAACTGGGACTAGCGATGACTCCATTTTGATAGGAGATCTTTCACACAATTGCTGGGTTAGGGACTGCTTGCAACTCTGGATGAAGAAATTTCCGAAAGCCAGAGGACCACTTTTTCCAGACCTTAACTTATCTAGACGCCTGGGGACTCACAGAAGTTAATCCCGCGTGAGAGATTGCAGTTGTCTGAGTTTCTCACACGCCTACCGTCTTTCAGGGGGTGTCGGATTGCGCTGAAACAGTTGTTTTTTGTTTTCATGCTGACTCCGAAGGTGCTTCGTCAGTGGATGTTTGCGCTCGTGTGTGTTCTCTGGGGATCCTTTTCTCTTGCAACAGCACTGTAGTGAACTTCTTCTGAGGCCATGGTTATTTTGTCGTTTTTGTGGATTGATTGGAATTTCTGAATCTGGAACTTGAGATGGAAGTGGGTGTGCTTCTTATCTTGGAATTGGATAGAAAGGATTCTGGACATCTTGTGAACATTGGTGAGACGAAACACTGAGCGACAGTCGTCATGAAGGCCATTGATCAGTTTTGAGATTTTTGATTCAGTTTTACTGGTTCTGAAGAACAAGGCTGGAGTTACATTTTATGCCGTCTTCATTGGAGGCGGATGAAGTCAGAGACTATTTCTTTTCTGCATGACGGGTCATATTGATGCGGATCTCCGATCGTGTGACTCGTGGGGAGAGTTTATATTTCTCTTGTTCACGCCGTATTGATACGTACATCGTACGAAGTTTTCTTTTGTCCTCTTGGTGCAGCACGCAGTCGGGAGGATATCATGCACAAAGCAACGGTGCTTTTGGACATTCACCTTACAGTTGCTTATTCTGCAAACTTTGTACTCTGGCGTTGGCTAAGTTCTGCGTTCAGAAGATCAGTTTGCGAGATTGATATTGTGGACGCCGAAAGGGGGTGTGGAAATATGCCTTCTGGGCGCGCCCGCCACAATACAATGCATCAAGTGAATCTCTGGAAAGTATGACATTGCTGACCTTGCAGCAGCCGTGACCTTCACCATTGTGAACGTCACGCGATTTCATGAAGAATGGCACTGTCAGACCTGAATTTGGTGGTTATTTGGTCGATTTGTGATTCAAGACCGAGATCAACCTGCAACTTTGGATTTTGGCATCATGCCTAAGCACTGAGCATTGTGCTTTCCAGCACAATGCCCTTACCTTTGTATTCTATGAAGTGGTCATCACCGGTTTTGATGACCTGGTACTATATTGAGAACGTGATGCTCTATCGGCAAGCATTGCTTCTCTTTTAGTGAGGCGTGAGGTATTTGACCTCCAATGCTTTTGTACGCTATGGTGTCCATCTTCATCTATTGGAGCTGGCCTGGACATTACATTGCGATCGGGACTTTTGGTATCCATCGCGTATCTTCTATGTCTGGTGATACTGCATCGCATGGTTATCTGGTGATTTCATCGAAATACTTCGCACTGGTTTTACTGGAAACTCTTTTGATGTTGAGCAGAACTTTCTGCTCTCGATCATGTTTCGAGACGCTGGAACTTTGTTTTGGCTGAACGGGATGTTATTGGAGAACAAACATGAGGTTTCAGGAAGTTTGGTAAACCAGAAGAACATTGTACAGAGCATTTGTAATCATCTACTTCGTTCTTGAGTGTAAAAAACTCTGGTTGTTCACGTTTGGATGAGAATTGGAATTATTTGAGAACTTTTGGAAGTAGATCAAGCTTTTGTAGCTAGCTGATTTTGTGACGCAACACAGTTTGGAATTGTTCAGTCGACCTTTTAGGGAAGGTCGTGATTTTTGAACCAGGAATTGCGTTTCCTCACTAGACATTGGCTCGAGGGAGCTTTATAGCGACGGACAACTACTTAGAACAAATTTTGGAAAACAAAAATCGGAAAAAAAAAACACACAAGGAAAACTACTTAGAACTAAAACCGTAACCATCCGAACCCCACTACTTAGAACAAAAACAAACACACTTAGAACAAAAACAAACACCATTATGTAACAATTTTAGCAAACATTGCCATTCAAAACAACATGTTATAACAATTTTGGCAAACATTGCCATTCAAAAAACATGTTTCATGATTTTTGATGTATGCTATTCCCCGGACACCATGTCTAATTTTGCAACCTAAATGTGATTTGTCCTAAGTGGGGGTTTCGCCAGCCAAATACGCACATGTACAAGTACAGATACAAACGTATAAATAAATATAGGTTCAAATGTGTAAAAATATACATATTCTATGGATAATGACAAAATGTGATTTGTTCTGAGTGTGGGTTTCGCCACCTAAATACGCACATGGACAAGTATAGATACAAACGTATAAATGCATATAGGTTCAAATGTGTATAAATATACATATTCTATGGATAATGACAAAATGTGATTTGTTCTAAGTGTGGGTTTCGCCAGCTAAATACGCACATATACAAGTATAGACACAGACGTATAAATGCATATAGGTTCAAATGTGTATATATATATCAATAAATATGTATAACGACACAATGTGATTTGTTCTAAGAGTGGAATTCGCCACCTAAATACGCCATATACAGTATAAAGACAAAGGTATATGTATAGGTTCTAATGTGTGTATATGTATATTATGGATAACGACAAAATGTGATTTGTTCTAAGAGTGGGTTTCGCGACCTAAATACGCCATATACAGTATAGAGACAAACGTATACAAATATATAGGTTCAAATGTGTGTATATATATATATGGATAACGACCAAATGTGATTTTTTCAAAGTGTTGGTTTCGCCACCTAAATACGCGCATGTACAAGTATAGACACAAACGTTTACAAATATACCGATTCAAATGTGTATATATAAAAATATTAATGGATAATGACAAAATGTGATTTGTTCTAAGTGTGGGTTTCGCCAGCTAAATATGCACATATACAAGTATAGACACAAACCTATAAAATATAGGTTCAAACGTATACATATATATTTTTTAAATACAAACAATTAAGGATAGCGACAAAATGTGATTTGTTCTATGTGTGGGTTTCGCCACCTAAAGACGCACATATACAAGTATAGACACAAACGTGTAAATGCATACAGGTTCAAATGCGTATATATATATATATATGTTTTTATTATATGGATAACGACAAAATGTGATTTGTTCTAAATGTGGGTTTCGCCACCTAAATACGTACATGTACAAGTATAGGCTCAAACGTATATATGTATAGGTTCTAATGTGTGTATATATTTGCATATTATGGATAACGACAAAATGTGATTTGTTCTAAGTGTGGGTTTCGCCAGCTAAATACGCACATATACAAGTATAGACACAAACGTATACATGTATATAGGTTCAAGTGTGTGTGTATTTTTATATATATATTATGGATAAGGACAGAGATGGACAGAGTGTGATGTGTTCTAAGTGTGGGTCTCGCCACCTAAATACGCACATGTACAAGTATAGACACTGACGTATACATGTATTGGTTCAAATGTATATATATATATATGTATTATGGATAACGACAAACTGCGATTTGTTCTAAGTGTTGGTTTCGCCACCTAAATACGCACATATACAAGTATAGACACAAATGTATATATGCATATAGGTTCTAATGTGTGTGTATATACTATATTTATATAGTGAGGTACCCGAACATAGAATTTAGAATTGAACAAAAATAGGTTGTTTGGTGCATCTTCCAGAATTGAAAAAAACGGTGTACATAGAATACACCAGGAGTGTACATAGAATATTTTTCAATTCTGGAAGATCTTTTTTTGTATTTTTTTAATTATCCAAACATCACCCATACTGCAGCATACATGGACATAAATGGACAGTTTTCAAACTTTTCACCCCACTAAAATCCACTAAATTACCATCAAATCCTTCATAAAATTGTTCAAGCTCACCTAAGCGTACCCCCCACGACCGGTGTCGGGGAACCATGAAAGAAAAAAAATATTTTGCAATGAAAACCAATGGAATTAGGTGGTGTGCCTCAAAAAATTGATGAATATTCCCACTGGGGACCTATATTCTATGTATGTAGTTCTGCAAGGAATTAGGTATCTTTCATGTATAAGAGTATATATCATATATGTAATTCCCTTTGGAGAGTAGCAACCCTGGATGTCTGAAGTTCCTAAGTAGAACGTCTTAACAAAAAAACAGGTCCCCCGAAATGATCAATTTCTTTTTATATTGTATGAAAAACATGAGTTTTTCAGGCTCACCGAAGGGTACCTACCCCCCACGACCGGTGTCCTAGAACTATGAAAAGAAACTATTTTGCAATGAAAACCAATGGAATTAGGTGGCGTTCCTGAAAAAATGGATGAACATTTTCACTGTGGACCTATATTCTATGTATGTAGTTCTGCAAGGAATTAGGTATCTTTCATGTATAAGGGTATATATTATATACGTTATAATATATATATATTATGGGAAACGACAGAATGTGATTTGTTCTAAGTGTGGGTTTCGCCACCTAAATACGCACACATACAAGTATAGACATCAACGTATATATGCATATAGGTTCTAACCTGTATGTATGTCTGTCTGTCTGTCTGTATGTATGTATGTATGTATATAAATAAATAAATATGGATAACGGCAAAATGTGATTTGTTCTGAGTGTGGGTTTCGCCACCTAAATACGCACATGGACAAGTATAGAGACAAACGTATACGAATGTACAGGTTCAAATGTGTATATATAAAAATATTAATGGATAATGGCAAAATGTGATTGGTTCTAAGTGTGGGTTTCGCCACCTAAATACGCCCACATACAAGTATAGACACAAACGTGTACATGTATATAGGTTCAAATATATATATATATATGTGGATAACGACCAAATGTGATGTTTTCAAAGTGTTGGTTTCGCCACCTAAATACGCGCATGTACAAGTATAGACACAAACGTATACAAATATACGGATTCAAATGTGTATATGTATATATTAATGGATAATGGCAAAATGTGATTTGTTCTAAGTGTGGGTTTCGCCACCTGAATACGCACATGTACAAGTATAGACACAAACGTATACAAATATACCGGTCCAAATGTGTATATATATATATATATTGTGATTTGGATTCATGTTGTCCCTTAAGTTAACCACTCTGTCCTTTCCGTTCCTTGGTCAGGAAGACAAACATGCTGGATGTCTGCAGGCATCCTTTGGCTCAGGGAGCCACGCGGTGAGGTGGGTGGGTTTTTGCCCTTGGAGCCATTTGACTTTGGCCCGGTGGTCTTGAAGGTGCAATAGGGATTGCACACACATAGAAGCGAGGCCGCTTCTTGCAGAACCTTCGAATCAGACCTTTGAGCCTTCAGCAGAAAACAGTACAGTGCATTGTGCCAGCTGATCTTTTGGGTTGTGTGATATCAAGGGGTATTTACTTTCTGGGAGGTTGGATAGGTGGACCATTGCAGTTTCAGCTGAACAGAGTTCCCTGCCATTTACATTGGTAGCGGAGCTCCGGCTCACGTTTTTGGCCGGAGCATCCGGGGCATTTTTGCTGGGACGTCGACGACGTCTGATGGAGGCGATGGGACCCAAACCGGAGTTGGCAATCATTTGGCCACATTGGTCCCTTCGTTTGATCCGTCAAAAGATGACATGCAAACATACCAACAGAAGGTGGAGCTGTTACTTTCAGCATGGCCGAAGACAAAGATCCCTGAACTAGTAACGAGATTGATTCTCCACAGCTCTGGATCCGCCTTTGCAAAGTTACAACTTCATCATGCAGAACTCATGGAGAACGACGAGAAATCAGTGAGGAAGCTGATAGATCTTCTTGGTGGACAATGGGGGAAGATTGGCATTGAGCGTCAATACCGAGATGCTGAACAAGCCCTCTACCACCTTAATCAATACAGTGATGAAAGCAACGATTCCTTTTTGGCCCGAGCCGATGTGGCATGGAGCAAACTCCTGAGCCAAAAGCTGTCGCTGGAGGACTTACAAGCCTTCATACTGCTGCGTGGATCCAATTTGACTCCTGATGAGAAAAAGCGCGTCATCCTTGAAGCAGACAACAGCCTTGAGGGTAAGTTGACAGTGCGCAAGGTAACTGACGCCGTGAGACTGTTAGGAGCTGCCTTTTTCCATGACATCACTGGGAATCGTAAGCCCACAAAACCGAAGGTGTACAGTGCAACAGCTCTGGTAACTGACGATGTAGACACCGAAGAAGCTTTCAACACTCAAGATGAGATCACTGAAGAGGATTTTGTAGAATGTCTTCTCAATGAAGGGGACAGTGATGCTGCCTTAGTAAGTGACTATGAAGCTGCTGCCAATGAGGTTTTACAGGAGGACACTGAACTAGCCTCAGCCTATAGCGCTTATGTAGAAGCCAGGAAGAGATTGACGGAGAAGTTCAAGAACAGGGGATTCTGGCAAACATCCAGTCGGTCGTTTGGACAGTTTTCAAAGGGGAAAGGAGGATCATCAAAGGGTTTCCAAAAGGGAAAGTCCACTGGTTTTCAGAAGAATCGGAAATCCTTACAAGACCGCATCCTCAACAGTACCTGTAGACTGTGCAATAGGAAGGGTCACTGGAAGGCAGAATGCCCATATCGAAATTCGAATGGTTCGGGAAATGCCTCCTCAACGACCTCATCCACTGCAGCCGGGAGTGTGCCAGTCACCACCGTGACTGTAGATCAATCGAGCGATGTCCTTCCCCTCGAGTTCATGCAGTTGCCCAGCCTCAAAGATGAAGCCATAGATGATGCTTTTCCAATTTTTGGATGTTTTCATAATGAAAGGGGAGTTCAAGAACCTTGTTGTCCGGGAGGGATTCTTGGGGAATCTGATAATAGTAACAGGGATAATAACACGTTCCCCAGTGCATATGACCGCCTGAAGTCTTGGAACTTCAGGAATGAACAGCCGACCACCGCCAAGATGAGACTTGCCAGACGTCTCATGAGCCGCAATCCGATGTGCCGAGAGCATCAACCGAATGCTCAGTTTGTCGTCCAATCCCAGCCAGGTGTTGAAAGGTTGAGCCCTCCAAAACATGTTGAGCATGAAGCCACTGCCTGTTTTGCAACTCATGGTTCACATGGGATTGTTGACCTGGGAGCCTCTAAGACCGTAATCGGAAGTGACAGTCTTGAAGAATTAATTCAGAGCCTCGATGCAAGCATCCGTCAGCGTTTGTCCGGGTGCCCATGCAACATCACGTTCAGGTTTGGAAATCAAGCCACACTGACCAGCCGACAAGCGCTAGTGGTACCGATAGGATCCCTGAAACTTAAGATTGCCGTGGTGCCTGGAGGAACTCCGTTCCTCATTAGCAATACGCTGATGCAGACTTTGCAGGCTAGGATTGATTGTGCATCTCAGACCTTGTCGAGCTCAATGTTGAAACAAAAGGTTCCACTTCAACTTACTCCAAAAGGTTTGTTTTTGATTGACCTCAATCAACTGATCCGTGCGTCCTGTGATGATGACATGCAGAAGCCGAGACAGGTCTGTGCAGAAACATTCGTGTCCGATGAGACCGAGAAAAGTACTGCAGAAGCCATGATGTCGAAGGAATCAAATCACAGAGATGTAGGGGACCCTCATGATAGCTCACAAGATGTCCCAGTGTCACCATGCCAGAAAGTCGAAAGTGTACAGAGCCAGCCGACCGAAGCAGGTAAATGTCAAGCAGTAGATCGTAGGCAGACCCAAACCGTTGACTGTCCGATCCCGTGTCACCGTCATGTCGTCCTTGAGCCAGCGTCTTCGTCAGCTGCAGATCCAATCAACCACAACTGTGGAAGATTTGGATCACCTGACGCTGGCCGACCTAGACTCCGAAGTTGTGGCATTCGGACAGAAACATGCAGGCCAGATGTTCAGTGAGACGTGGGAAGACCAGGAATGGGTCCAATTCATGATCAACAGATACCAGAAGAGCACCAAAGAATCACACCGCCGATACCTCAAGTGGGTAGAGCTCAAGGTGGAGTCCATGGAGCAGGGCCAAATGGTAGTCCCGCCAAGCACTCAGCGAGGTTGTGGCCATGCCGGAGCCAAAGCCAAGCCGATGGCCAAATCGTTGGCCACCCCATCAAACACCTCTTTGCTGGATGGAGAACTGGAATGGGATATGGAGCCCGAGATGTTAGCCTCCATGACTATGGGGCAGACACCATATTACCAGCAGGAGGAGATGACCGCGCTCCAGGCGAGGATGCTCAACCTGGAGAATGCCCTGACAAGAGTGATTCGACACATGGAAGACCAAGCCCTTCAGGAGAAGGTCAATGTGCCGGAAGGGACCCTGTGAGAGATGATTGGGAATCCGATGTGCTGACAGCAATGCCCACCGAAGCAGTGGAGTTGGGAAAGATGATTGAACTGATGTCCCAAGAACTTGATGATGTCAAGAACACCACTAGACCTCTGGGAAATAAATGGGTGTTAGGTGAAGTCGATGATCATGTGTAGCCCCAACTCACCTTTGTGTCAGCAAATGTTGCAGCTAGGGCAGCGTTCCGGTTCGGATTAGATCAAGGAGACCTGTCCACAGTCGAGGGCCGTGCCAAGTTGTTTCAACTCTTGTGTCGTCACAGGCCTAAACAAATATGGTACAGCCCGGTGTGTGGTCCCTGGTCATCATGGTCCCAGTTAAATGCCTCCAGGTCCTTACATCACCAACAGGAGTACCAAAACAAAAGAAACACAATGTTGTACCAAATTGCCTTGGGGATAATACTCTTTCGACGCCAAGTTGAACATGGAGATCACTTTCATTGGGAACAACCCCAGAAGTCGTTGATGTTTCAATGCACTCACCTTGCAGAAGTTCATGAACATACTCGAGCGTGTCAATTCGACATGTGTCGGGCAGGGAACTTGGTAGATCCGGAAAACTACATGCCTATGAAAAAGGGCATGACAATCCTGACAACTTTTGCCCCGCTGTTCGATCGACTGCACGGTTTGGTTTGTGACCATCGGCATCAACATCAACCTATTGAGGGAGCATGTAAACTCAAAAACGGTGAACGAGTTTTGCGAACCCAATATACAGAAGTGTATCCACGGAAATTTGCCAGAACTGCTGCCTTGACTTTCATGAAAGGGGATAGACACTTGCCATACAACTGGAAAGCCGGAATGTCCCTTGGTTTCATGACGGAACATGCCATGGTTACTACCAAGTTCCGACAAAAGTCGACATTTCCCAAGTCCGATCTGATCACACCAATGTCCAGATCACTGCATGAGGCCAAGCGGATTAAACTGGATCCGCAACAGGCGTCGCACCCAACCATGGAGAGGCGCCAGGAAGTCATCCAGGCAATCAGTCAGCAGGTTCCCAGAGTAGGAAAGCGAGAAATCACCGATCAACACATCATCCAACAACTACAGCAGATGTTCACTGACAAACATATCCACAGAGTCATGACTTGCAGGGGGACTGAACGCACCATGATGCCGCCAAATAACATGCTGCCTCAGGAAGCACCATACCGCCGAATGCTGATCCTTCGAAGGGATGGTAATATTCAATTCGAAAAGCATTGGGAACAATGGACCAACCTCTCCAAGAGGCAACTAGTGAGGCCATCACATGCATGTAGGCTGAATGTAACAATGTTTGCATCCGACCAGGTTCCCACTTCTTCCAACGAAGATCTTGCTAAGGATGACAATGATGACCAAGTGCAGCACCATCTCCAGAAACAAGTGGATGCTGCGCGATCACCTGATCAAAGTGGTCAGAAGGCCACCCAATTCGAGAGTCCGATGCAAGTTCCCGATGATGGTATGTCATCCATAAGGTCCGAAGAGGCTTGTACAGATAACACGCCCTCAAAAGATGCTGAAGAGCCAGACAGACTGCCAACAACCACCCGAGAGGAAATCAATACACCCTCTCAGGAGTCGGTCAATCGACCACCAGAGCCGGTAACCCAACAACAGAATGAGAGGTTTCGTCGATTGCCAAAGTGGGAACAGCAGTCCATTCTCCGAATGCACAAAAACTTAGGGCACCCTTCAAACGACCGTCTTGCAAAGGCTCTACAGGTGAATGGATCCCGACCGGAAGTTGTGCAGGCTGCCCTGGAAATTCGATGTGCAGTATGTTCTGCAAATGCACCTCCAAAACATTCCCGACCTGCAGCCTTGAAGCCAATGTTGGATTTTAACCATAAGATCTACTTAGATGGAATCAAGTGGACCAACAAGAAAGGTGATACGTTTCATTTCTACCATGTGGTGGATGCAGGTTCAAACTATCATGTAGCCATGGCCGCCCCTGCCAAAACAACTGAAGAACTGATCAGACACTTGAACCAAAACTGGATCAGTTGGGCAGGACCTCCTCGTGAGATGGTGGTTGACTCAGCAACAGAAATGAACAGCGAACCTTTCTCTAGTTTTATCCAGCGTTTTGGAATCAGAGCCACAACAACGTGCCCAGAAGCCCACTGGCAAAGTGGGAAGATTGAGAGACATGGTGCTTTTCTCCAGTCAATGTTGGACAAAGTGGATTTTGAATATCCCATAAATGATTACCCAGCACTACAAGTAGCCCTAAACCAGTGTACCCAATCTAAGAATACTCTCAGTGTCCGTCATGGATATGCCCCTGAGATAATCGTATTTGGAAAACACTCACGTTTACCTGGCTCAGTGCTCAGTGATGAGTCAATCCCATCACACCAGATGGCTCTCGATGAGCTGGACACCATGCCAGCAGATGGATTCCGGAAGATGCTCGCTGTCCGAGAGGCTGCTCGCAGAGCCTTTCACAAAGTGGACAACTGCGACATCCTTCGTCGAGCTGCACTCAGACGAGCGTGTCCATCTAGAGGAGTCTTCAGTAAAGGGGAATGGGTAATGATATGGAGGGATCATAAACCAACATAAATGGCAAGGTCCTCATAGAGTAATCCTCCAAGATGGTTCCCATACGGTGTGGTGTACGTCACGGGGGAAAATATATAGAAGTGCTCCAGAAAACACAAGACTTGCCCTTCCGGAAGAAGGCATCCCAGAAGGACCAGACTTGCCAGAAGATGTGACACCGCTTACCCAACAAATCCAAAGAATGCAGGAAAATCCAATATCCACTCAGGATGCAATGGAAATTCCCAATAACCCACTACATGACCCTAATCACCAAGATAATTTCCTGAACGCAAACCCTGACACTAATCAATTAAATAATCCCGACAATAACTCCGACAGCCAAGAGGAATCCATCAATCAGCCAGACCAAGAACCAGAGAGCATGACACCGGAAGCAACTCTGGATCAACAAACCGCCGATCAATCCGATCAGCTCGACAGCCAGCCACCGACTGAAGACGCAGAACTGGTGTGTTTAACATGTCATGAAGCCGAAAATGCGTTCACCAGTAAAGATATGTATGGACTTGCCTGGAGATGCGAGTTTCAAGTACCACTCAACAAACCCCTAGATCAAGAAATACCTGATGACATGGAATCATGGGCAATGCTAGCAACGACAGCGAAGAAGCAAAGATCAGAGGTGAAGTTGTCGACACTCACGCCAGATGAGCTTCAGGAGTTCCAAAAGGCCAAAAGGGCTGAAGTGGACACATGGCTCAACACTGGAACCATCAGTGCAGTACTTCGTAACCAAATACCGGAAGAGCAGATCCTGCGTTGCAGGTGGATCCTCACGTGGAAGCCTTTGGATAATGCGGGACAAAATGTTCCAGATCTAGGTTCCCAAAAGGGTTCTGAGAAAAATTCTAACCGTACCCACAAGGCAAAAGCCAGACTAGTGGTCTTAGGATATCTTGATCCCAAAATTGAGGAAATTCCCCGTGATAGTCCGACCTTGAACAAAACCTCCCGAATGTTAGCTCTACAGGTGATAGCTTCACATGCCTGGAAATTAAGGTCTTTTGACATTAAGGCAGCCTTTCTGCAGGGTCGACCTCAGGCTGACCGTGTCATCGCAGTGGACCCGGTACCAGAGCTCAGAAAAGCCATGAACTTGAAACCAGAACAAATCTGTAGGCTAAATAAAGGGGTTTACGGTCTCATAGATGCTCCTTACCTGTGGTACTGTGCACTGGTTGCCGAGCTAGTCCATCTAGGATTTGAGCCGTCGCCGTTTGATCCGTGCTGTTTCGTCCTGCGATCATGGAACGAAACCACTGGAACTCATCAGCTTGAAGGAATTCTTGGCGTACATGTTGATGATGGAATAGGAGGTGGCAGTAAGCTGTTTGAAAACAAAATCCAGCAACTTGAAAAGAAATTTCCATTTGGATCCCACAAAATTTCATCATTTACTTTCACTGGTATCGAAGTCAATCAACACAGTGATTTCAGCATTACCCTCAACCAATCAGCATATGTTCGAAAGATCAATCCTATCATGGTGGAGAGCAACAGAAAATCCCAACTTGAACTACCCGTCACCGAAAAAGAAAGACTAGCCCTTCGGGGTATAGTTGGAAGCCTTCAATATGCTGCAATCAACACCAGACCAGATCTTTCCAGCAAACTTTCATTTCTACAATCAGCCATTAACAAAGCCAAAATCGAAACTTTGATGGAAGCCAATAGAGTTTTACATGAAGCCAAACGACATCATGACCTGTCAATTACTATCAAACCAATTCCCCATCAACATTTCCGACTCATGGCATTCTCAGACGCCTCATTTGCATCAACTACCAAACCTGACTCTCATGCCGGTTCCATCATTGTTGGTACGCACCAAGACATCAGTAAGAACTACCAATGCCCTATCAGTCCACTGACTTGGGGCTGTCGAAAAATCCAAAAGGTAGTGACGAGCACGCTAGCAGCAGAGACCATGGCACTATCATCAACTCTTGATCAGTTGTCGTGGTTGAGGCTCTATTGGAGCTGGATCCATGACCCACAAGTTAAATGGCAAAAGCCTGAGGAAGCTTTAACCAAATTGGCCCCCGCCATTACTGTTCCAACAAAACTTGAAAATTCCGATGTTGCGATAACGGACTGCAAAAGCCTCTACGATTTAGTATCTAGGACGGCCCCACCGTCATGCTCTGAGTTCAGAGTTCAACTCATGGCACGTGCGATTAAGGAATCGTTACAAGAAGGGACACACTTGCGATGGGTGCCAAGTGGTGCACAACTAGCTGACTCCTTAACCAAGGCCATGGAGTCGCATTTCTTGCGTGAGACCCTCAAACTGGGGGTGTACCGTTTGTGCGACGAAGAATCCACCCTCCGGGAGCGTGCAAAGACCAAGGATCGGTTGAAGTGGCTCAGAAGCCAACAACATGAATCTTCATCTTCAGAAAAATTATAAAAAAGACGAGTGTGATTTGGATTCATGTTGCCCCTTAAGTTAACCACTCTGTCCTTTCCATTCCTTGGTCAGGAAGACAAACATGCTGGATGTCTGCAAGCATCCTTTGGCTCAGGGAGCCACGCGGTGAGGTGGGTGGGTTTTTGCCCTTGGAGCCATTTGACTTTGGCCCGGTGGTCTTGAAGGTGCAATAGGGATTGCACACACATAGAAGCGAGGCCGCTTCTTGCAGAACCTTCGAATCAGACCTTTGAGCCTTCAGCAGAAAACAGTACAGTGCATTGTGCCAGCTGATCTTTTGGATTGTGTGATATCAAGGGGTATTTACTTTCTGGGACGTTGGATAGGTGGACCATTGCAGTTTCAGCTGAACAGAGTTCCCTGCCATTTACAATATATATATATATATATATGTATTAAATGGATAATGGCAAAATGTGATTTGTTCTAAGTGTGGGTTTCGCCACCTAAATACGCACATGTACAAGTATAGACAAACACGTATAAATGTATATAGGTTCAATTAAATAAATAAAAATATATATATATTATGGATAACAACAAAATGTGATTTTGTCAAAGTGTTGGTTTCGCCAACTGAATACGCACATGTACAAGTATAGACACAAACGTATACACATATACAGGTTCAAATGTGTGTATGTATATATATATATATAGATGGATAACGACAAAATGTGATTTGTTCTGAGTGTGGGTTTCACCACCTGGAGAGCATGAGAAATGGATCCTGCTAAAATCCTTTTTAGGGATGCCGGAAGAAAACCCAGTTCCTTTATATAGATAATTTCTCTATATAAAATGTGGAGTGTGCTGCTTTCGGCTGAAACCCCAAAAAAAACTTCACCAGGCCCCCCAGGGAGAACAATCAATGGTTATTGGTATCCTTCAAGTTTGTTCTAAGTGTGGGTTTCACCAACTAGTGAGCGCAGGCGGGGGGTCTCGCAGCAAGTGTTTTTGAACGAATACTTAATTCTTTGTTTCTATACACTATTCAATTGCTTATGTATATTTTTAAAAATATTATTTGTCAGTGGGACAAACGTTCCAGTGTTGTGGGGGGAATATGGTCCATTAAAATTGTTCTAAGTGTGGGTTTTACCAACTGGTGAGCTTGAGAAATGGCTCTCGGGGCAATATTTTTTCAGGGGCGTTATTTTTGGAAGAAAACATGGATCATACAGAAACCTTTTTTTCAGGGATGGGTTTGTTCTATATTTTTTCTGGGTTTGATCATCGAGTGTGTTATCAGAATTTCAAAAATGAACAATGTATTTTTATATATATATATAGATCATGTTTTCTGGAAGATTAACCGGGATAACAATCAATGGGTGGGTTATCATCAATTATCTGCAAAATATTCAAGATTAGCGGTAATAATCTTTGTTTATAGTGCCGGACATCTAATTAGAACAGAAATTCCATTACTTAGAACAAATATCATTACACTTAGAACAGAAATCCCTTTACTTAGAACACATATCATACACTTAGAACAGAAATCATCCACTTAGAATAGACATTTTGTTATATACATTTTGTTCTAAATGTTTTTGTTCTAAGTAGGCCCTTAGAACAAAATTTCCTAGACATTTTGGAAAAAATGTTCTAAGTAGATGTCCGATGCAATAGTGTCATTAAGTTCAGAAATGAACAGGACTGAGTTTCACAATCAGCAACATAGCACGAACATCTTGGGGTTTTGCCTCTTGTGGGTGTGTCCCGTTTGTTGACTTGCTCCTTTGTGTTGCGTCCAAGCAAAAGACCGAAGCTGGCGTTTGCACTCAAGAGTCGAGGTTGGGAAGAGCTGCTACGCGCGGCTGGTCGTCGCTGGCCCGCGGCTGGCTGTCGTGTGGCAGGCGCAGTACACAGAGCCTCCTGGAGGAGCTGCTGCGCGCGTGGTCACCACTGGCCCGCGGCTGGCTGTCGTGTGGCAGGTGCAGTACACAGAGCCTCCGCGTGGTCGCCGCTGGCCCGCGGCTGGCCACAGCACTGGTTGTGTGGCAGGCGCAGTACACAGAGCCTCCTGGAGGAGCTGGTCGCCGCTGGCCTGCGGCTGGCTGTCGTGTGGCAGGCGCAGTACACAGAGCCTCCTGGAGGAGCTGCTGCGCGCGTGGTCGCCGCTGGCCCGCGGCTTGCTGTCGTGTGGCAGGCGCAGTACACAGAGCTTCTTGCTGCTGTATAGTGGTTGCTGTGGTTGCTTTTTTGTGCCTTTGTCCTGCGGTTGCTGTGGTTGCTTTTTTGTGCCTTTGTCCTGCGGTTGCTGTGGTTGCTTTTCAAAAATAGGGAGCAGGCATGCTCAGAGCAATGAATGGCGAATCTTTCATTTAAGCCTTGATGACCTCATACGGCTGAAAGACTTTCATACGGCTGATAGCCATTTAACAGCTTTCATGCGGCTGATGCGGCTGATAACCTCATACGGCCGATAACCTGAAAGACTTTCGTGACCATTGAAAGATTTTCATTCGGATGATACGGCTGATAACCTCATACAGCTGATTGAATTTCGTATGTAATTTTAAAATATTTTGGATTTTTTTTGTTTGGTTTGGTTTGGTTTGGTTTTGACTACTTTCGCTTGTTTGATCTTAGTTTGATTTTTCCATGTTTGTCAAAAAAAAGGTTTTGGACGACAAAACCTCCCTGGGGACTTCATATACCATATTATATATAAAATAAATATATACACCCCAAACAACATTTAGAACAACACTTTAGACTTTAGAACATGTTGGGTCTGAAATTGAACAAAATTCAGGAAACCGTGTGGGGTTTGAAATCCAGCCGTGTTGTCCATTGTGCTGCAGGGTTGCGCCGCTTCCGAGTAGCTGGGGCCCAAATCCAAAAGCAACCCGTTGAACGTTGAAGTGCTGGCCATGGATGAGCCTATGTTGGATGCAAGCCTTGGCAAGCCCGATATCCAACGACCGTCGGATATCCGTGAAATGCCGGTGTGGACGAGAAACAAGGCCAAGCTCCAAAGACGTGACTTAACTGAACAAATGCTAACTTTGGCAAAATCATTTCACCGTGTCACTCAGGAAGGAGAGAGATCCTAGCCTACTCCGTTGTGAGCTGTGTCACTCTCAAAAACAACAACAAAATCAAATTATCCGATTGAGACTTGTGCTCACCCTTCAATGTGTGGCTCCTGTTGGGTCAGCTGCACTAGACGATGACGGAGCAACATCGGTCCTAACTGGCATCTCTCCATTGTCGTTCAGCCGGCGTTCTCCCCACCGAGCCAATCCAATCAGTAGGTCCCTCCGAACCCGAGTGGCATCTTCGGAAATGCCCGTCGTAATGTTCATCATTCTAGTGCAAGATGCGGACCATTCAGAGAAGCGATCATCGAGAGATGGGTCATCACAATGGTTCCCAATCTGATTCAGGAGAAACTTGACAGCTTCCATGGTGTTGATGACCATGCTAATACGAGCAAACATCTCAATCAATCGTCCATGCCGCTCCAACGATGCTTCCCTGACTCTTACAGGGGATCGGGATCTAGATCTGCTCGAACGATCCATTGCTTATTGTCCGTTTATGCAATGTACTTTTGAGCTGGAAGGGTCTTTGAAATTGTCACATGACATGTGCTGCAATACAATGTGCATAATATGAAGCACTGCAATGCAATGTGCAATAATTATATGAATTCACTGCGCATAACACGCGTTATTCCATAATTCCGTCTGAAAGTAATAGTAAATCAACTGCAGTAAGTCCGACCCGTTGGCAATCCAGTAGCCAAGTCACATCATAATGGAGGCTGGAAGATGGCATAATCTTGAACGCCTTAAGGGCCGGGAATTGATTGATAGTAGTTAGTTAGGTAACCAATATTATATTTTCGATACCATTCAATTTAATGCATAAATTTATTGAGTCTGAAGTCTTCATTCGTTATTGGAATGAATTTCACCCGAGTTAAACTAAGATAGCTATTTGTATTTATATTAATACTTAAATTAATATCATACTAAATACATTTCACATTAAGTTCAAACAGAATAAATTTAAATAGCAATTTACATAAAAATAATTGTGTAGCAGTACTCAATTCGCACTCAGCGGGTACTCAGGTGGCACTCAAATAACCAAAAAACATATGATGTCAATGTTCGACACATACCCGTATTTAAATTTGAAAATCTAGACTTAGATTAAACTAAAAACATACAGTTATTTGATTATATTGGTTAGTACTCAAAGGAGACTCAGAGGACACTCAGGGGCCACTCAGGAGCCACTCAGTCACCTGGAAGTTAGGTGAAGTTTTAGTTCAGGTCTTAAGTTAAGTAAAATTTTATTCATTGCATATAATAATTACCGAAGCTCTGATTGTGCTGGGAACAATAACGTACTCCACAGAATTGAAGAAAGATTCACTCATATATTAACCATGAAACGGAAATGCGAGTTAATGAATCTGGCACATGGGAAGCACTGCCAGTCACTTACGAAATGATATTCATGACAAAATAATGGGTGTTCTTTTAAAAAATGAAGATTTTATTTGATTGATTCATTTCTGCAATGTAATAAATATCACAAAGTGTACACATGATAGTAACAATAGGCTTTGTGGCTTTGACAATGCACAGTCTTTCAAATCACTGTCATCAGTTGGGAATCCAAGTTGATTCAGCTGAGTCTTTCAAAAATCTAACTAGCAAAGTTAACGAGTATAGGTTTGAACTTATGTCATGTGGATGCATTTAAATTTTACTTAACGTAATAGCTATTGATTTATTATGTTTCTGACAAAATTGAAAAAAACTAAATTTTAATGCATCTCACATGACATTAAGTTCAAAATCACTACATCCTATTGTGTCGTAGTACTCAATTGGCACTCAGCTTGCACTTGACAGGGGCACTCAGCAGGAAATCAATTGAATTCATGTTTTTATCTATTATTACTATTGTTATTAAAATAAAGCACTATTGTTATTTGCAGCTCACTTTCATTTGTAATATTCAACACATCAGTATTTCATTTCTTTGATTAATTAAATCTAGATTTAGTTCGAAGTAATCATTCTGTTAGTACTCAATGGAGACTCAGGGACCACTCAGTGGCCACTCAGGGGGGCACACAATCACCCAAACACAAGTTAACAGTCAGTTAGGTATTGTTTTACGAAAATTACTGGTAATTGTTTCCCATCCAGTGCATAATTACTCAAGTGGTAGCTCTGCTTGTGATTACTTACCCAACAGCTATGAAATGAAAATGCGATTTAATGAATGAATCTGCCTGGCATATGGACAGCAATGTCACTCACTCGGCAATTCAACAGTTTGTTGTTTGCTTCTGAAATATACACAGAATAATAAGTACACAAATGACTGATAGGTGCTGCAGTTTTGACAATGTACAAATCCAAGTCACTGAGTCAAAGTGTTCATCAGTGCGGGAAGTAGTTGCGAATCTCGTGAACTCCTCAAAATCCTGAGTCTGAGTCAGTGGATATAGTATTTTGTTTAAAAAAAGAACATTGAGTTGCATTGCAGTGTTACATAAAAAAAATATAATGACCAAGGAACAGAATCGCTGTGATCATGAACAGAACCTTGAACATTCTTGATGGGAATGGGCTCGACATGTCGCCTGACCAAGACTGTTTCAGTCCAGTAGTTTGTAGTTATGATATTTAACTGAATGTTTTTATTTTATCAGACAAAGTAGTAATAATAATCTTTACTATGTCACTGAGTTCAACTTGAGTCAGCCTTGAGTTAAGATTGTTAATATTATGTTATGATCATTGGATGATGTCAATAATTTGGTGAAACATTTATTAATTATTATGAACTGTTATGCTGAATACCACTGAGTCACTGAAACTATCTAAGTCAAGACACGGTTGGAAAGTCGTTGTGGCTACACATTTCAGAAACACATTCTGAATGTTCATCTGGCCAATTGGTGGTGGTCTTGAAAACGGATGGGTCCATTCGATGCGACTGCAGCTGGACTTGCCGACACGGTTTCTCTTCCGTCTTGGAATGGACAAAGGAGCCGGTGGGTTGATGAGGATGTCAATACGTTTCTGTCCAGGAGGCGGAGGTAAGTCAAATGGATTGGTTTCTCGCTTGTCAGGTGTCGTGTCGTTTCGCTTGCAGGCAACTGTATTCTCGAATGTGATTCTCTGTCGTGTTGAAGTCTTTCTCAAATGGCAGTCAACACATTGTTCAAGTCGCTTCTGACCTTTGGGTGGCATCATGCTAAATGGATTCAACTCGTCGTCATTCCGGCGACCACGTCTTCTCCGAAGTTTGGACATAGTTGCCATGATCCAACGTGTGGCAGCCACTGTGTCCAAAGCATAACAGTTTGAGTTCAACGCAGCTGCAAGTTTGAACATTTAAACAAAACTGCCGACTGGTATTGGTGATAAATTTTGAAGTTGCCTTGACGAGTGTGTGGTCGGTGAGGTGAGGCCATGAATGATAAGTCTAAGTGTCATCAGAGTGCAATCAGAGTGACTTCATATACTAAGTTGAGTTGAACCTAAACAATGCATCACGACAATGACATTATTGTCACCTCAGTCGGTGTCGGTCTGACTGAATTGAAGACATGCGTGCTTCAGTGAGTAGACACAGGTTGCAGCCGAGTCATGGGCTCATTCATTCAATCAAAACAGTGTTAATTAGATATTCCATCAGCCCGGTCTGTGAAAAAACAATAATAATATTAAAACAATTTGTGTTATGAGTGAGCCCGGTCATGGCCCGCCATGGCATCTTGTCGAATGAATCGTGGCTCACGACTGTGTGACTCGTGAGACAGCGTGTAACTGTAACTCATCGGCGGTTCTCAATCAACATGACTCACTGATGTGAAAAAGACCACCAGGTTAGTTCATTCGCCAAATGGCAAGCTGGGCCAGATCACCAGAACTTAAAATTCATCTTGAGATAATATCTGTTTTGAAAATTAGAATTGGCACTAAACAACCATTAATTTGGCCCGTGCAGTCGACAACTGATCCATGGCTTACACAGTTCATACTCCACTCAGAAGGTTCTGCTATGCTTTGGATTGGGTTGAATTAAACATGCATTGACATTGAATCCCACAATGACTGGAAAAACAGATTTAATAGTATGATTGTCACATTAGAAAAATAATAATTATAAACGCTTGTTTCACCAATTGTCACCATTGCTTTATTTCTCTTTACAAAAATAGTCCTTCAATCCAAAGCACACCATCCCAAGCAGTAGGACAGTTGCAGCACATGTGAGATGCATACTGTCCCTGCCATAATGTCTGACCTCATTGGATCAAGTGCAGGGAGCGGTGTGGTGCCCATTGATCCAGCAGTGGGTCCAGTGACGGGCCATCCGAGGCAGGCTAGCTTATCAACGTGCGTCAAAAAACGCATCTCACGACGGAACAGAAATTGCCCACCGTTTTTTCGAAAAGTTGGAATGGCACGTGATACAGCCGACCACGTCCGACAAAATTCAAATCTACCTCCAAGGAAATATTCCAAAAATTCGGATCCTTGGCCGGATCAATCTTGAATCTGTTCCAATAATCTACATCAAGTTGGCGGCAAAGTCGACGCTCCCGTTCATTCATCAGGTACCATACATTGTTGTTCTCCTGGGGCAATCATTCATGGAAAATCAGAGTTTCCAAACATGTATTTAAATACTCAATTCAACTAACTTTAATGTGACTCACTACATTTAGTTTACCACTCGCATAAAGCTCATGCAGCACTCAAACTGAACTCAACTCACACTCAATTCAATTGTAAGACTAAGATAGGTCTGACTTCAAAACTCCAAACAATCTCAAATTTCAATTGTCATCGTCTTTTTAAATAAAGTGTATTCATTTCGATCATTCTCATATATTATAATGGTTTATTTCAGTCAAACTGAACTCAAACTGAACTCAAAGCAGCCTCATATCACACTCAATTGTAATAAGGAAGCATAATATAAGTTTAACAAACTTCACAAAAAAAACACACACAGCAATATGAACATGCCAAGGGAAAAACATTGAACACAACAAAAATTAAAAAGAAAACATTAAACATTTTAAACAAATCATGGATATATAAATATATATATAAACAAATGCGCAAAACTGCTGCGGGAAAATTGAAATATTATACTCATTCAATACTAAAACAAATAATATAATAATATCCGAATTAAAAAAGTGGGAAGAAATGAAAATAACATATTATAATAAAATAATTTAAAACAATAAAGGAAAACAACAAAAAAATAATAATGGAACATATAACAAAAAATAATTTGTTGTTTTCCTTTATTGTTTTAAATTATTTTATTATAATATGTTATTTTCATTTCTTCCCACTTTTTTTAATTCGGATATTATTATATTATTTGTTTTAGTATTGAATGAGTATAATATTTCAATTTTCCCGCAGCAGTTTTGCGCATTTGTTTATATATATATATCCATGATTTGTATAAAATGTTTAATGTTTTCTTTTTTATTTTTGTTGTGTTCAATGTTTTTCCCTTGGCATGTTCATATTACTGTGTGTTTTTTGTGGAGTTTGTTAAACTTATATTATGCTTCCTTATTACAATTGAGTGTGATATGAGGCTGCTTTGAATTCAGTTTGAGTTCAATTTGACTGATATGAACCATTATCATTAAAATTGAATGTAATTCATTACATTACATTTGCCACTCACATAAAGCTCATGCAGCAATCAAACTGAACTCACCTCACACTCAATTCAATTGTAAGACTAAGACTGGTCTGACTTCAAAACAGATTCAACAAACACTATCAACAAGTCAATATGTACTCCAAACAATCTCAAATTTCAATCGTCATCGTCTTTTTAAATAAAGTATATTCATTTAGATCATTCTCATATATTAGAATTGTCGTGTATAAAGAACATCAAACACAAAATAAAATCAATTTATTGCATTGGCAAGGATCTGGTTGGTGTGTGATCTTGCGTTTCCTTGCCATGTGCGAGTTCTGAACCTGCTGGACCGCATTTGATGAAACAAGATAATCTCGTGGCTCAGTAGATACGGCTCGCTGAACACCACGAGAAGTCATGTTGAAGACATTGTATAAGTCCATCAAATATTCACACCGCTTTTTGTGCCGAAGGAACAGAAATGCCCTTTTGCGACGAACACCTTGGTGTCCCACATCCCTGGGCTCCATGATCAGCCTCAGCAACTCATAGCTCGGGAAAAGCATTTTGACTTCCTCGTCCTTGATACCCTTGGTTGGACTGTTGGATGATTGAATGGTTGTGCAAATAAACTTTGGTAGATATCATTATCATATAAGAGTCCATGCATGCCAAAAAAAATAAAAACAATATAAAAATTAGAATATTTAATTGATTTCTCACAAAGCATCAGGTGTATTTTCAAGAATCATCAATGGTGTTTCCAGAATCTCATGACGCTTTGCCCAAGTACAGTACGGATCACCAAATCGGCCTTCCATAAATCGTCGGTTGTGGTTTGCCTGACTGTTTTCTTCACATGGCAAACCTGAGAACTCTAGGTCGTCGCCTCGAGTGGTTTTACAGTAGTCACCGTGGCTAAAGCAGTACTGGTGGTCCTTGAGCGTTATCGACTGGACCAGTTTGACCTTTTCCTTGAAACAGCTCTGGTGCTTCAGTTTGGTCCTGTCTTCGTCTGAGAGTTGTTCCAATAAAGCGCCATGCACGTGTGGCACTGTCCACGTTTTCGCTGACCATTGGCTGATCCATCTATGATTATCATGAATCACCTGACGACAGTGCCTGTCGATTTCCTCGGGTGTCAGATCCAGTACCAAACAACAACGGGGGTTGGAATGATTTTGCATTTTTATTATTATTAATATATTATTTTTATTACTATTGTTATTAAAATTATTGTTATTATATATATATATATTTGTTTGGAACTGATGGAAGACTTCAATTTTATTCAATGTGTGAATACATTCAGCCCCCAATCATCTGGAACTTACACGAATCATTGATTGTAGTTGCTGTTTATCGTTTATTTTTTTATAACCTGACAAATTTCATTTAATGTATTAATTCATAACATTCATATATTTATTATGGTTAGTTTTTAAATGAAACTGTCAGGTTGTAATTATATGAAGTTCTGAAAATAAATTGATGAAAATCAAGTAAGTTCTTATTTGTTTACACAATCAGATAATCAAAAAACCAGCTATGTTTTGATTTTTTTCTTGTTGCTTAATTTCAGAATGAATGTTACATGCTCTGAAACAATAGTTACATATAATAATCAATTCCAACTATTATTATTATTATTAGTAGTAGTAGTGTTAATTACTATTAATAATGCTTACTCTGAACTCACTCAGGCTGAACTCAGTGAATTACTTGAAACAACTCAAGTTGTTTGATTGACGTCCCATGGTCAGTTCAGATTCTAGAAAAAACCAACCAAAACCAATTTTGAGAAGAAACAAAACATCGATTGCATTGATAGTAGACGTCCAAACCATCGACCAATCCAGACTGGTTCACAGTCTTCTCCACAATTGCTGCTGCCGTTTCCACTGTGTACACTCCGGTGCATGATGTGCTCATAGTATGTCCCTTCGCCAACAGTGATGCCTGGAATCAGGCTGGTTGCAATTCAAATTGAACCGACATTCCATGATATATTATCTGATTCTTAATGACTTGAATGAATCGAACGACACACACAAGCAATTATTTTTTCAAAGAAATCCTGATGGCCTTGATGATATAGTGTGGGATATGCCTTGCCAAAATGTGCCACATCATCCGCACCGCTCTGGAAGCACGTTCAAGACTCGAAACTTCACCCAAGCAAGTCCTACATCAAACCAAACACAATATTAATTTCCATACTATGAAGAAAAAAATAAATTGAATTCACAACGACTGCATTGCTGTCCTGGAAGGGGGATGCACTTAGCTCACTTGATTCCGACACAGCTGGCGTCGAAGTCGGAGATGCATCCGATGCTGTCCCGTGATCCGTGCGCGTCACATAGTCAGAGACAGTTGGACAAATGGTTGTCATGTTCAGCTAGTCCGTGCACTGAGCCAGACCAGCTATTTTAACACAAACGCAACATAATGTTCACCATCAAGCCATATGATGCAGAATCAAATTATATTGAACCTGTTTGTCAATTGTCAATTTCATACTTGTGAATGTCATTTATCAGAAGTAAGCATTGAGGCTGTGACGACGGGTGGTGCATAGGCTGCCAAGTTGAGCTTGGGTGAAAAAATCATGCACAGTTCCGTTGGCACTCCCTGGCAGTTGCTGCCATCGAGTGAAACCTGAGTATGATTGATGTATTTTAATTTTGGAAAGGTCATTGAATGACTTGCATCCACTTAGCGGCATTACGGTATTACAAAAAAAATTGCCCTTACACGAGAAAGTTACTTACACGAGAAAGTTACTGAAACGAGAAATAAAAATAAAAAAGTGGAGTAGACAGCTTCTTTTAAGAAAGTGTTTGTAAAAGGAATGAAGGAGAAGGAAGCATATAAACCAAAAGGAGTGCTAATGTCTCCATGGGTGAAATATCAGATTGCGTGTGCTCAAATTTTAATGCATGTGTGTGCCGGCAGTGACAATGTCATGTCTTCCAACAACAAGAAAATAGCTTCAATCATCGGTCCACGCATTTTTTCTCTTGGGCAAACGAGGATTCCAAATATCTACAGCAAGTTTGGTTTGTGCAAGCCACAAACAGGTGAATTAAAGATGGGTTCCCATAGATTTTGAAATCATATGAATTAGACTCGAATAGGCTGAAGCAGCCATGTGCTGAAGCAGCCATAGCTTGGCCGAAGCAGCCATAGCTTGGCCGAAGCAGCCATAGCTTGGCCGATGCAGTCAAAATGCTACTTCTCATCACTTTGTTTTTTCTTTTTCATTCATCCACTTAACTCCTTTTCTTCTCACAATTTCGATCCGCATAGTGGAAGCAAGCTTGCTTTCCGATGGCCATGTGCTGGTCTGAAGCAGCCTGTACTTCTGGTACAGCTTTTCCACATGGAACCTTTTGAGAAGATCCCTTTGCATGACTTTGGCATCAGGCTTAGTGACTACACTGGGGTTGCCACGTCATCGTGGAAGTTCGGGCGGCGGCATCATCATCAGCATGGAAACGGTCATATGTAGTTTAAGCCTAGAGCCTAAATGTGCGAGAAACCGCAAATGATTATGTTTCAGAACATGTACAGCAAACATGAGACAAACCGACTGACAACAGGACATCCCCCTAAGAGAGTCGACACTTTTACCTTTCAACCTGTCATGTTTGTGGGAAATTAAAAGCAGCTTTTTTTTCGATCCCGCATGGAAGGCACAATCAAAACTGCCTATAGGTCCGAAGTGCCTATGTCGCAGCCACATCGTCGCCTATGGCCGAGGCAGCCACACGGCCGATGCAACCGTGGTATGGCCGATGCAGCCACGTCGTCTCGTCTATGGCCGAGGCAGCCACACGGCCGATGCAACCGTGGTATGGCCGATGCAGCCACGTCGTCTCGTCTATGGCCGAGGCAGCCACATCACTTGTCTCCATTGTCCTCTTCGTCGTCATCGTCGTCGTCTCCCAAAGGATTCCAGACGTCGTCTTCTTCATCTTCGTCGTTTTCCTCTTCGCCTTCCTCCTGCTCATCCTTTGTTTGCTTGGCTTTGGCTTTTGCCTTAGCCTTTGGTTTGGCCTTTCCCTTGCCTTTGGCCTTTGCCTTTACCTTTGCCTTTGGTTTTGCGGTCTGATTCACAGGTGCCTGCCCACTGCCACCGACGGCTTCACTGTAAGCTGACGAAAACAAGCTGGACTCAGGGTTTGTCATTTCTTTTTCAAGCAATGCAAGCAGCCGGTGGTGCTCTGGGTTGAAGGCAACTCCTACATACCCTATACCCGATTTCGCAAGGCTGCCCAAGCCATGCGGCCGTCCAGAGGTGTCAGATCGGTGATGATCTTCGCGAAAAGTCGTGGATCGACTCGTCGCAGAGCTCATAGGACTGTGGTAGCAAACTGGCTCCAAGACCGAACCAGTCTGTGAGGTTATATTCCAAGCCGAAACAGCCTGTGATTGCAGGCCGAGGCAGCTTGGAACGTTTCACGGTTTAAGCCGAAACAGCTTTTACACACGGAAAAGCTTGTGAGCCGAAAACAACGAGAAACGACTTGAGTGAGGCTTCTAAGGAGGGGACTAACAGTTCTCTCCTTAGACTGACAGCAGCGAAGTGTGTAAGGAGAGGGCTGTGAGAGGACTATTCGAAAAAGGTTGTTTTGCCCTAAGGAATTTTATTCAATAGTCCTCTCACAGCCCTCTTCTTACACAGCTCACTGACGAAGGCCCAAGGCAGCCAGGGTGGCCGAAACAGCCAAGCTCAGGCAACATGACGACCTGTGACGACCTCTCCTTACACAGCAGGTTTTTGGTTAAACATGCTGTGTAAGGAGAGGTCATTTCGTCCTCTCCTTACACAGGTAGGGGACGTCCCCGATGCTCGGTTGGAGAGGACAAACAGAGGACAACAGCTTGTAAAACCGAAACACTTAGTAGTATTACACATTCGTCCTCTATTCGTCCTCTCCTTACACAGCTAGGGGACGTCCCCGACCTTCGGTTGGAGAGGGCAAATCGCCCTCTCCATAGGATAGGGTTTTTGATTATATCCCTTAGGAGGTTAGGGGACGTCCCCGAATTAGAGTCTTAGGAGGTTAAGGGATGTCCCCGAATTACCCCTTAGGAGGTTAGGGGACGTCCCCGAATTAGAGTCTTAGGAGGTTAAGGGATGTCCCCGAATTACCCCTTAGGAGGTTAGGGGACGTCCCCGAATTAGAGTCTTAGGAGGTTAGGGGATGTCCCCGAATTACCCCTTAGGAGGTTAGGGGACGTCCCCGTATTAGAGTCTTAGGAGGTTAGGGGATGTCCCCGAATTAGGGTCTTATAGTCTTAAGAGGTGACATCCCTGTAATTCTTAAGATGATTTTTAAACATATGTCAAAATCCCTTATGACATAAAAAAGAAAATATCCCCCTTACCAGGTTAAAGGACATTTGAATAGTAAACAGTAAACATGTTACATATTTTCCCCTTTTTGGATTCAAATACTCTTTGGTGGTTTCAAAGTCTCTTCCACAACCTGGTCCCAAGAAGGCCACAGCAGCCACTATTTTCTAAGAGACAGTCTGTCTTCTCGAAACCCTTGCTGGCCGAAACAGCCAGGCGATTTGGCCGAAGCAGCCAAGCTTCTGTGGCTGAAGCCTGAAGCAACCACTTTTTTCAAAAAAAGTTTCGGGCAGGCCGAAGCAGCCTGGCAACGAGCAGGCCGAAGCAGCCTGACTACGCCCTTAATCTCAAGCCTCGGCCGCAGCAGCTTGGGTGAGTTGAAATACCCAGGTGGCTCCTGAGCAGTGTCCAACCCTCAATCGATTGTCCACTTCTGACCTCAAGTTTGGCAGCATTGGCTGATTGTCTTCTGTATTCAAACTCAAGTGTGCTGACCTTAATATTTCACAGCTTGCCATTTCATCTGCTGCTGCATCAGCAGCGAGTGCCACAACTCTTGACCGCAGGTGTTTAAAAAGATTTTTCTTCAAACGCCCAGGATTCTGACTAAGAGGAGCCATATAAAATCTAGAGCAAGCACGCTTCATGACTGCCCATGTGGCTAAGGAGACATTGGCAGCTCCTGTTCCCAGCTTGCCTTGCTTGGCCTAAAAAGCCACTTCGAGTTGTCAAGTCTGGGGCCACAGCCATGAATCGTATGGCCAACCGCCCATGCCGCTCATCCCGCATCAAAGAAATGTGAGAAGATTTCGCAATGAACGTTTGGTCCAAAGCTTTTAACCCCTCTGCCAAACACCATGCCATTTGCAGCTCTTTTTGCGTCAATGATCTTTTCTCGCCAAAGCACTCCATCAGCTCTTGAAACTGACTCAATGCCAGGGCTGCATCGGGACTAGGACCAACACAGCCCCCTTCCTTCAACCATTCCTTCACCGCTGCCTTGTGCGCCTTGCTTTTATGGTGCTTCATCAAATTGCAGTTCTGCAGTTGGCCCTTCTTGGTCATTGAATAAGAAGCGAAAGGATTGGAAACCCCAGTTTCCTTGCACACTTTACAACCAACACCCCAAGGTTGCTGCTTCACATCCAACCATGACCCTAGCTCTGGCTGGCCATCTGAGACGAGGAACATGTTACACCATTTTTTGCCCGAACTACGCCATCTGAATTTGGCCCCGGTTTCCAAGCTTGACATTGCTCCCGTGGCCGAAGCAGCCACTAAAATGGCCGAGCCAAGCCAGTACCGCGGCCGAAACAGCCACAATGGAGCGGCGCATCTTAACCATTGAGCCAAAAGAAAACGAGAAAAGAAAATAGTCATGACACTTGTTAAAATATCTAGCCGGGCGTCTATACGAGAAATTTCCTTCTGCGGACGTCGCCAGGCAGAGAACAGAAAAGCTGTCCCACAATAAGTGTGTCAGAAGAAAAATGTGTCATATACCACAACTAAGGAAAATTGAGCTGAGAATTCTAGTAGAACGCATGTGGCATGGTTTTAAAAGTCATGAAGGTTTTTGTAACAAAGTCTGAAAATACAAAGCGACGAGTTCTGAAAATAACTTAATTTTGAAAAACCAAAACGAGAAAATATCTACAAAGCCCCATTTTTTTTGTAATACCGTAATACGCTTAAGTGGATGCAAGATGACCACTGAGTGGCACTTGAGTGGGAGTTGAGTGCATTATGAGTTAGCCCTAAGTAGACATATGTTCATGTTGTTTTTGATTTCAGGGATATCCTGCCTAGGTTTCGTTTGATTAATATTTTCTCCCCTGCCACTATCTGTCACTAGCAGCCTGCAAATGTCTCTCCACCTCAAACTCATCTCGGGCTTTTGCCAGGTAGACTTCCTGAGTCAGTGAGCCGAGTGATTCATCTCAAAATATTATTATTTATTATTATTTACATCAATGGTTGAAAAAAATGCAATGACATATATATATTTGAATCCAAGCATCACAATGCCAGTGGGCGCACAAAGTGATTCTGTTGCGGTGTGTTTTGTCAGAGCCCAGCAGATTAGCCAGCGCATTATCCCAGAATCGTTCTTTGGATATGCAATTAATTGTTCTGGACTGCACATTATCATAATTATTGGTTGTGAAAGTCTATAGTCTGCAGGAAACTTAGCAAGATCTAATTTCAAGATTCGATGGTTTCAACTTACACGTTGTCATCACATGAATGAATGATGTAATGTGCAGTAGCGGCAAAATCAGGTCAGAACCAAGACTCAGTGCCATCCTGCATGAGCTTGACACATTCGTAGGTCAATGGCCAACTCAGCGAGACAAAAAGGAACACGTTCGAAACAATACATTGTAACATGTTTTGTTTTAAAAAAAACTTGTATGACTGGTATCGGTATTCATTAATAATAATAATAGAATACCAATTCGAAATTCTAGATGCGTCCTGTCATGAATCTAATAACTAATAAGTACTTACTTATTACTTATTTGTTTATAAGTTTTTATCACCTGACAATGTAAATGTTAGATTAGAATAATGTTGCAATTCACATCTCAACATTACATGATTTATCTCAATATCTGATTAATTCATTCTCAGGTGATGAAACTATTTTCCATGACAGGTGCATCAAGAACCTTGTAATCAAAAATAATTTGCAGATCATACTTAGCCAGTACTTAAGCAGCACTCAGGCAGCACTCAGACCACTCAGGCAGCACTCAGCCCACATTCGGCCAACATTTAGCTGATGCCCCCTGTCATGAATCAATAAATCAATAATTAATAATAAGGTCCTGTAATACTTACTTATTACTATTTTTATCATCTGACAAATTGAATGTTAATTCACATCTTAATCAGACTAATACTAAACAATCTAAATTCGATTAATTCATTGTCAGACGATAAAAAAAAACTAATATTTTTCCATGACAGGTGCATCAAGAACCGTGCAATCAAACATAATTTGCTAACAATATTTAGCCAGCGCTCAAGCAACACTCAGGCAGCACTCAGGCAGCACTCATGCAGCATTCATGCAGCACTCAGCCCACACTCGGCCAACATTCAGCTAACATAGAATCATATAATATTGCTTATATTTGTATAGACATATAAAAAATTGAAAAAATATACATATATATATATTAAATGAAAAAAGGAAAACATAGTAGGGTATAAGACTGAGACACATTTGATAGCGTTGCATCTTTCTCAAAATCTTCCTGGCTTTGTGCAGTCTGGTAGAAGTCAACTTAAAGGAATTCTCGTCATACACCCTGGATATGTTCTTGCCGATCTGCTTGTTGAATGCAAAAGCGACCTGGTCCCACTGGTGGTTTATTTGTGTTTTATTTATAATAATTCAATAGCAAGTCATTAAAATGATTGATTAAGCCAGCAGTTCCCTGCTTGTTTCATCGAGCCAAGTGAACTAGACTAAATAACCAAATATGTTTTCGTAACATTAAAAAAACACTAAAAAAATGCGGATCCTCGCCTGTGCAATAAAACTGAGTGCCATATTTCTGTAGTCGTTCTTCTTGTCTCTCAACTCCAATTCTTGCCGTGACAATCGTGCAGAATCAGAAGGTACATCCAACAAGAATGCAATCATATCAGCCAGTCTGGGTTGACCAACTGGACTGGTCACCCAAGGTTTCACAGCAGAATTGACGTCATCTGCCCATGCATTCTTCAAAATTTCATCTGACAAACAATGATCAAATAAGAGTTCGCTGCTTGGCCCCTGAAGACTGATGCATTGTTGTCCACGATCCGGTCCTCAAAAACGCTCTGATGCAAAACATGTTTTGCCTTACTAAATGGTTGGTAACTATAGTTCAACCCGTCGCAATTTCGCAATGTCAGCCAAAACAAAAAAAACAATAAACAATCAAGCAGTAGATCTTAGAATCGATAATACCACACATCCAATCCAGTGCCAGTTGCGCCCTCACAGAGGGTAACGAATGTGTCATAGCTTTTTTTTCTGTACAACATATACCGCTTCCTTTTCGATAAACCCCAAATAAAGGCTGCAGTCATCCATGACGTGGAGACCCATGTCCTGAGTCAGTGGCCATGGGCATTGGTGTGCTAGCAGAGTTTAACTCGTAGTGCCCACTGTAAACTTTGAGTGCCACACGAGTTTGGGCTGAGCCACCCCAGTGTTCTGACTTTAGTCATTGCTATTGTCGGAAAGCCTATGTTTGTGTTTTGACTTATTCAATAAGATAAGTAAATTAGTAACTAACAAAGCATCTGTTTTGAAGTTGGCAACTGACGTTGTCTGGGCACGTCATACCCAATCCAAATTTGTCTATGGGCTTCGCCGATTTGATCCCGAATCTCAGCAAGTTTCGGACGCAAATCACCTGCAGCACCAACTGAATCAATCAAATGATCTCAAAATGTACATTTAATTCAATTGTAGATCAATGATATTCCAGCAAGTAATCTGGAAAACACATGAATGATGAAAACATTTCACTTGATCGTTGTCCCAGCTACGCTCCCGTTGCGTGTCAAATAGCTTCATGGCGACTGATGTTTCAAGCCATAAACACTGCTCACGCTGCTGTTCGGAAGGCACTGCATAATCGATGATCTCCCATTGGCCGAACGACTGAACACGAGCAACGGCTGCATCTTAGCTAAGCAGCCTATAAAATAATTATGTATTTCATTTTGACAAGATGTTCCAAAAAAGGTATTGGTGTTTTATTTTATTGTTGTTTTATTTTATTGTGTGCGGAATCTGAAATGTTGCATTGGTTCACATACATAATGGATAAAACAAACTAAAAAAACAAATAATTTCAAATTTCATGACGTACCTTGGCGGGGCCAAAATGGCTTTGTGCATACCTCACATGCTTTCGACGATACTTCATATGTAACTCAAACACAGCTCAATTCTGACAACCCAAACTTAACTCTCGGACTCGACCAGGGCTCGCACCTGACTCAGAAAGTGCTCAATTATGAGTAGATCAAATCTGCATATATATAAAAATGAATCACGGATGACTCCGACGTCAAAAATAAAACCAGTTCCTAGTTTAATTGCCAAAGTATGTATTCATTCCCTCATTAAAAAACAAGACAACCATAGGTCTAATTACCACAGGGTATTAGTTTGACTTGTGATCTACAGACAAACTTGCTCATCATAACAAGTTTCCTTTGAAATTTCAGTAGTCTGAAAAGGGTCATTAGTTCAATTACCCAAACGCATTTCAGCGTCTTTTGATCTATGATTTCAATGTGCTTTACCATCAATTTCTGTTTTTGAAATCAAAAAACTATCTTTAAAAAACACTGTTTTCCAGAAAAAATACTCGATTGGCGTTTTTTAAATTTAATTGAATTAAAAGAAAATTCGCTAAAATCACACTCGAAAGATCAAAACCAAGGAAAAAAACAATAGTAATTTATCTATTATCTAAAAAACATTCCCAGTACTCAATCTACACTCGATATGCAGTCTCATGCTGCTCGTAGTTTGTGGGCGGCCATTAGACCCCCCCCCATCGGTTGCTCTTTGAACCAAGACCAGCATGGCTTGCCAAAGATCTGCAATAACTTGCATTGTTCCCAATTCCTCTGAGACAGCGACAGGCAGGCCAGCGGCAAACCGGAGACGTTGTTGGCCCTCAAGTCTTTAAACCGTCCAAGTAATGGGTCATCTGGATCTGAAAGCCCATCCAGATAATACTCCAAGATAATCCGTGCGCCCCACCGTTCACGCATTCCATCCTCAGCTGCTTCTATCCACGCATTCCATCTCGAAGGCTTTGGACAGGCACCTTTGAAGCAAAACGAGCGCAGATCTTTCAGGGCAGACCACACCTGCTGCTGTTCCTCGAAGGTCCGGCAAGGCATCCCAAACTCACTGGCGATTCTGTCGATGAAGCGGTGACAACGAGCGGATTCCTGAAGTCAAATTTGAAATTTCACATCTGACTGACATGCCAGTTGTCACCAATACTTCACTTCAGAACCAGCACTAACACCAACACCGCAGGCATTCACAAGTCAATATAACAAATACAGACAGGCGACTAGATGCTCACCGTTGAAAAAGGCTGACATGGCTTCCTGCTTCTCAGAGAACCAAGCTCCAGATCCATATGGCTTAAAGTTTACGCTCCAAATATACCTGGCACAGACATGGGGTGTCCACCGAGGTCACTGAGAGGTTCTGTTTTCGAGCTCTGCTAAACATGCAAAAAATGATGGGTTTAATTCTGATTTGGCTGTGGCAAGACACTGACTCGCCATCTGTGACTGGCCAAGGCCACAATGTTCAGATGCCAGTTTTTGGTCTCTAGCAAGACGGTGAAAAACATCATAGTCCATGTGCACCATGAACATCGTTTCGTGCAAGAAGGATGCCAGGCTCATGTCTGTACTGGCATCTTTCGACGCTTGAATCACATCAACTTCCTCACCGGCAGCAATCTTGACGCATCTGTTCTCAGTCACTACTCGGTCACTGCCATTTCCTGGCTTCAGCAAAGGTCTGATGTGTTCAGGCAGCTGAAAGTGAGAAAGAGGGAAGTCAGTTTGTAGCAAGAGTTGGTGACTGAGACCTTGGGCCAGTTTGTATGTGCTGAGCCTGGATTGCTCCCTGCGGGCAAGAACCCGTTCAAGTTCTTCTGTTTCAATTGCAAGGTCATCATTGGCAGCCACAGACTTGCCAGGCCAAAGTTGCTGCGACACACCATAGCAAGCTGTGCTGTGCTTGTGGTCGAAGAAAATGCTCAGCATCGTGTCCCTGCAACCGTGCACAGAGGAGTCCGTGCAAATGCTCAGCCGTGGTGGGCCGTCAGACATATCAAAAAGCATCTTTGCCCTACGAAAATACATTGCATTCAGCTTTTGCTGCCAATAGTGAGAAGATCCAGCAGAAGCACCACCCGCTTTGAGCATGGCAGCCTTATGCAAGGATCAGCCCCCAAACTTCATCAAGGTGAAGCCTCTCTTTGGTCTTGCTTTCAGTGCCAGTCCTTCCAGGGCGACTGAAATCTACTCAGAAAAGGATCTAGCTTTGGTGCAAACGTTTGAAAAGTGAGGATGGTGTTTTTCATCTCCAGCCTTGAAGATCTTCGTTTCGGAAGAGTTGGGCTCTCAAAGGATGTGATATCAGGCCACGTTGAATCACTTCCAACAGATCAGCGTTTTTCCCCTTCCAAACTGATTTGGCTTGTTCTCTTCGCGCCCTCACTGCTGTAAGGGCAAAATCCAGCACGCTTTGCAACGACAACTCCGTAAATGCCCATGGCACTTGAAGGTGCTGCAGCATTGAGTCCCACTGGAGCCCCCATGCTCGCTCAATTTCACGGTGAGTGGACGCTACTCTTTGTTGCAAGTTGCATACTTGCAAGGCCCCGTTGACAGACAACCGTGTCTGGTCTTCAAGCCCAATGTGGAAGCCACCTGCAGGGACAACAAAGTTCATGCTGAACTTCAGGATCACAAATCGAAACCGCTCCAATAGAAGTGCCAACTTCTCTGGGAATGTTGTTTTGTTGCAGGCATCTCTCATCCAGTGCAGCAGCAGTCTTGTTGAACATGCATCGCAGTCCATCGCATTTGGCCTGGCAAGGTGGAAACAAGACACGCAAGCAAAGATGGGCACATCAGTGTTTGATCATTGATAGACAAAATTGGCATGGAATACCCTAATGAATGTTGCGCCTGAGAACTTTTCCTCTCAAATGAAGCTGCTCAGGTGTGCCCATTGTTACCGATAGTTCTTTGACATCTTTCACGAGCTTGCTGAACTCATAGGACTGGTGAACTTTCTTCAAATCATCAAAAAAGTACCCCAAGTCCCAGAAAATGATCTGTGAGCGAGGAGGTGCGTATGCCACCTGTGAAAGCCACCCTCCAGCAGCAGGGAATGCCAAAACTTTAGTGTCTGCAATTGGCACGCTGGGATACGCTGGGCACATCTGCTGCAGCAAGGACAACGGCCATCAATACACAAACACAGGCCAGCAGACACATTAACATCCGTGTATGTCAAAGTATGTTAATTGATGTATATGTCAAAGTATGTTAATTGATGTATATGTCAAAATATGCTATTATCTGTCAATGTATGGTGGCATATGTCAATATATATAATGGATATAACGGTTGAGGATCTTGTCTAGCACCTATGTCATACCACTTTGAAATTTGAACTCAGCAGCAGACAGAGGCATTTGACATTCAAGAACCTCAGGCCAATTCTCACAGAGCTCAGTCAAGGCAAGTCTTGAAGTCCATGATGCACAAGAAAACATTGAAGCTGTTAAACCGTCGCCTTCTTTGAGCAGCACCCCTGACATTTTCCCCCAGGAAACTCGCCATGCCAGGCAATGGCAGCGAACTGTCACGCAATCCGTGGCTTGGAGTGATTACCACAACAACAGTCAGTGAATCCAAATGACAACAAGAACATGGAAAATGGAAACAGTCAGTGAATCCAAATGCTCCAGAGCAGTCCGCTAGAAAATGGAAACAGTGCAAAGCAAGACAGATTTCAAATGTCAATAGCCAATGTCAAAGTGCCATGATGACATCAGTCTTCACACATGCTGTCAGCACCACTCGCCCCGAGCCCGTCGAAAGTTGGCAAGGCTACCTAATAGACACAAAATTCGCAACTGGTGGCTTTCAGCTCAGCTATCAGTGGATCACCACCTCGGAGCCATCGGAAGCTTCCCCATTGCCACCGCCACCAATCTCACCATCCATGTTCTGAGCGTTGTCCCCCACTGGAAATTCCTCTTCAGACATTGCTTCGCCGTCACCATGACCGCCACCAGCATCAGATCCCTCGACATCCACAGCACGAGCACTGTTGGCAAACATCGGATGAATGAATCCATGCCCTGGGGTCGACACGCTGCGATGGCAGTTCAAAGGGCAACGGGACATATTGGTGATCCGCTGAACATCTCTCCATTCCCACAAACAGTGGCTGTGGAAGGCATGGGCGCAAGGAAGGGCTGTCACAGGCCCAAGCTGCTGGGTCAAAGGCTCAAAGCAAATGCGGCAATTGGGTACTTCGATTGGCGGGACAGGAGGCGCAGCCTTGGAGAATGCCCCCGCATATGGCGTTGCTGGCGTTGGAGGGACAACTCAGGGGTCCTCGGAGTCTCAGGGCAATCAAGCTGCACCTCCGCTCCTTCAGCAGGCACAGCAACGCCTGGCTTGAGGGGTGCAGCAGCCAAGGGTGGTGCAGGCGGTGCAGCAGCCGAGGCTGGTGCAGCAGCCAAGGGTGCAGCAGCCAAGGGCGCCGATGGCTCAGGAACTGGGGCGCTGGCAGACATCTGCTGCTGCTGCTGCAACATATCACCCACATTGCCCGAAGCCGCCTGTGCTGCTGCAGCATCTCGCAACTTCTGGCCCCGCCTTGGCTTCTCCTTGATCATCCAAGCATCTGACCACCCATGCTCAACAGCTACAGACAGCACATGGTGGTCACTCAGGTTCAAGGGGAACTTGGAAAGAACTGATGCCTTGAACCCACTCCTATACGATGCCTCCACTCGCTTCATTCCTCGAAGGGCAGCAGCGATCAACTCGTTCGGGGTCTTGGTTCCTGCGCAGATGGCAAAAAGATCAATGACGTGAATGAATGGCAATGATCAAAAACAAATATATCAATGATATCAAGTTTCAAATTTCAAGTGAGGTTTACTGTAGACACACAAATCTTGACAACGCTTCTTGTTCGTTGACATGAGAAAATGTCAAATTGATGCACCCTTTGCAACTACAAGCCAAGCAGCTGAGCTCAGTGAGCTTCTGGCCAGGCTTCAGGCGACTGCAGATGTAGATCAGCGCCAAATGGCCAGTCTTGGACAAGTCGGCAGTCCAACTGGAATCCAGGCTACCCTCCAACTTCTCAACCATCATGGACAATTCCTTCACGGAGACATCCCTCACAAACGTTGCAGATCTAGCAAAACGGTCATTCAAATACTTCCCGCCGGACCGGAAACCGTTCCCATAAAACGCACATTTTTTTAAAAAAATGGTGATTTTACCACAGTGCCCTGCTAATTTGATGATTGGAAATCCTGGAAAAACTTGGGGCGCGCTTTTTCGTTTTTCAGCGTCATCGCTGCAATGCATGCGTAGTAAACAGCTGGCAGTCAGCATTCTTGTGAATGCATCTCCATTGCCAAGCTCTCAGAGATCTCAGAGATCTCAGCAGCATAGCAACATGTATGTAACGTAGTAAACGATCCCAGAGATCTCAGCAGCGTAGCGACATGTAACGTAGTAAACGATCCCAGAGATCTCAGCAGCGTAGCAACATGTAACGTAGTAAACGATACCAGAGATCTCAGCAGCGTAGCAACATGTATGTAACGTAGTAAACGATACCAGAGATCTCAGCAGCGTAGCAACATGTATGTAACGTAGTACACGATCCCAGAGATCTCAGCAGCGTAGCAACATGTATGTAACGTAGTAAACGATACCAGAGATCTCAGCAGCATAGCAACATGTAACGTAGTAAATAATCCCAGAGATCTTAGCAGCATGGCAATATATCATGTACGAAGTACAAGGAACGTTAACATGCCCCCCCACCCCACCCCACCCCACAATCGCGATATTCAAAAACGTGCGTTTTACGGGAACGGTTTTCGGTCCGCAGGCAAATACTTCTCTGCATCCGGCACTGCTGGCACCGGTTCTGGTGGAGCAGACGGCGGCGCCTTTGCCACCGCAGGCTCTGGGGCTTCTTCTTCTGATGAGGACTCCGGCGGTTGCATCATGCCATTCATGGCTCCTGGAAACATCATCATCAGCATCATGGGCTGCTGCTGGCGACGACGCTTGTTGCCATGAGCCTTTGGCATAGCTTGGATCCAACTTAGTCAAGCGAAATGGGACACCAGGTACTTTGACAAATGAAATTTGCTGCGGAGCACATCTCGCTCACATTCCCAGCCACACAAACAGTGCTCTAAACACTTTGACATGGGTGGCCAAACAAACATCAGTCAAATGAAGCGAAAATGCACACGCAATGAGCCACAATCAACAAAGAGTGACACTTGAACGAGTGACAGTTGCGCATTGGGCATTGCCATCACTGAATCAAGCCAGGTGGAATCATTTTCCAATTCCATTTGAACATCCGAGGTCACGACATCAGTAATACCTCAGGACTCAGAAATTTTTGAATTAAACGAAACTACCTCACTCACATTGCACAACCAACATAACATTGTGGTCATGGTAAGCCATGAAGAGGCATTCCCTACAACTTTTACAAACCCCAATGATCACCAGAGCGATGAAAACAACCGACACATTGACTAAGTAATTAACCACCTTCAAACAATGAAGAAAAAACGAAAAAAAGAAAGCCTGAAAAACTAACAACATGAAAAACAAAATGAAAAAATGAACAAAACAATGAAAAAATGAAAACAAAATCAGAAAACATGAGAAAAACACAATTAAAAAAAAACATGAAAAAATAAAAAAATGAAGCAAAATGAAAAAAAGTGAAAAAAGTGACTTTTTGAGATTTTTTGTTTGGTCAAAAAATGGTTTCAATTCAATTTTAATTAGAACCATACCTGAACAAAAGTGAAGAAAATGAAAAAATGAAAAAAAAGTGAAAAAAAGTTAGTTTTTGAGAAAAGTTGTGGGCCCCACTTTTTTGAATATCAACTGGTGCATTTTACATTTTACTTAGGAACACACTTTTCATGATATTTCTTCTGGGCTTCATCATAAGGATTCTTGACAACACAGATTTGTCAGTATCATCCCTTTGGACGGCCCACATTTCTACAGAACAGGCCACCAGGGGAGTGCGCAAATTGCGGCATTTCCTGTGCAAAGATCCAACAGCATATGGCGCAACCGGACAAAATTGAATTCCATTCCTCTCTGCTGTTCATTGGCTGCATGCACCATGTCATAGCAAACATTGCTGTACTGTAGTGTATCGACCTTGCTTCTAGTGCAACCACTGACAGTGCCTGGCAATCTCTGCTTAGCACATCTGCAATGGCTATCCACACACAAACCAAAAAAACAAAAAAACAAAAAAACAAAAAAAAAACAAAAAAAAACAAAAAAACAAGACCCAACACTCTGCATCTGACCCCCTCCCCTTGGGGTGTGCAATCTTGGTTTTTTTGGTTTTTTGGTTTCTTGGTTTTTTGGTTTTTTGTTTTTTTGGTTTGTGTGTGGATAGCCCAGACCTTGCCCATGGGTCTGAACTTTTTTTTTTTGTTTTTTTTTGTTTTCTCGAGGTTTTGGCCAAACTGCAAAAAACCATGGAAAAACCAAAAAAAAAACAAAAAGTTCAGACCCATGCCCCCTGCCAGGCCTCTCCCCAGACCTTGCCCATGGGTCTGAACTTTTTTTTTGTTTTTTCCATTGTTGTTTTGCATGTTTTTCATGTGAAGATGCCTTCATCACAGTACCTCTCAAAAAAATGCGCGTCTCTACAATTTGCACACCTGCGCCCCCCAGGCCAAACTGCAAAAAAAACATGGAAAAACCAAAATTCATTTAATGACTTATATAATGACTAATCTTATGATTAATATAATGATTCATATAATGATTCATATAATGATAAATATAAAGATGCATTTAATGACTTATATAATGACTAATATAATGACTAATATCATGATTACTGTAATGACTGCATGGAAAAAAGTGCACTCCCACAGCGGCCAGCTCTCCATTTCTAAGATGAGGACATACACATACATCGCAAGGCTCGGCAAAAGGGCTGTTTCCAACCGGAACCACAAAGGGAATTGGCTTACCACAAGAATCCTGGCAATCAACATCCTGTTTGAAATCAGATATGGATACCTTGAATATAGCATATATATTTTTTTTAATTTATTTATTTATAGATGTATGTATATAAATATACATGTGTGTGTGTGTATGTATGTATAAACTGTAAAATCTGTCTCTTATATACATATATACACGTTGAGCTAGCCAATTCTTGAGCAGTCTGTGTGTTCACCAAAGGCTCCAAATGCCAAGTAACATCAGTGATGCAAATTGGATAACCATACTGAGGATCCCATCCCTGCGGCGGTTGGCCTGAGACATTTGAATTGTATAATATGGTCACAGCAAATTCAATCTAAGAGTGCCGGATAAGTAACTGACTTGCTCTCAGCAACAACGATGTCAGTTATTGAACACATATATTTGAAATTTGAAATTTGGACCCTGCAAAGTTTTGAGCAACCAGCACATAGGGATGTAGCCGCCCACCTGCAGCAAGGGAATGTTGAGGGCACAGTTAAGTTTGCAACTTTTGACTGAATTCTTTGACACGGTTTGATTTCACAAACTGCACCCATGGTAGGGTGCAAAGGCCACACACTGTCAACCCCTATTTTTCTCGGCAGTTGGTCGACAACTTGGAAGATTTGCCAGCTGTCTTCGCACTGTCAGCTGTCATTTCAGATTCGATTCATGAGCTCACCACTCCTGGGACACAGAAGACGATTGATTCCATCAAAAGCACTGCAGTGTGAACAAAGAATCAACTTGCTGTCACCACATGGATGGCCCAAGGGAAGTACTTAACTCTGGTAATTAAAGCCAATATCCAAGGTCCATCAGTCCTGTGTCGCCAGCGGCCATCCATGCCAGCCATCCATCATATCAGCAATTTGGCCACCTCAAGGCCTTAAATCAAGCCAGGTCTTCAAATTCAAATTCACAATCGTTTAAAACTCCAGCGTTTGTTCAATGAACCACAGAGAGATGAATGAATGGTTACTGCTGCCAGGGTGCTGATGGCATTTCCAAGCCATGCATCCATGCCCCACACCTCTTTCTTTTTGATCAGACGCAGCCTTGACTCTGACAAGTCACAATAACAATTACAACTTGTTACTGTGGCGAATTGAAGCTGACTTCCAAAATTCATCTCGAATACAGCTGATCAAGCATCGGCGTCCGTTGCCGCCAAGACACAGCATAGGGCGTCGAAGTTCCAGAGGCAACAACGAAAAATTTGTAACCACTGTGGGACTGCTGTGGTAGTCCTCCAGGATCTCACGCCTGATTTTAAAGTGTCAAGTCAAGTTTCAATTATGTCATGTGCAAAAACGATAAAGTTCAAACAAATGCTCAAAGTTCAAACAACTGTGAAATCAAAGATCAATCAATGCTCTAAGTTGTAAACAGATTAGCAGTCAGGAAAGCCAGATGCGTACAAGATTCTCCACGTTGTGCAGTGGTTCCCTTTGACGAGGTGTTGGGTGATCAGGAGGAGGGTCATGAGGAGGAGGGTGATTAGGAGGTTTTGGGATCATCGGGACAGGTGATGCCGCAATGATCTCAACCTCCTGGAGCGGCTTGGTGGTGGTCTCCTTCGCCTTCTCCAGCAGCTCCGGCGGCGTTGTGGGAGCCACTGCCTCATCCTCCTTCTTCTTCTCAATCTTCTTCTGTGCCGAAGCTGCCTGCGAGACTTGTCGCTCGACGACCAGAGACTGCCTTAGCCCTGGCTTGGCCTGACAGGGCCGTGTCACTACATGTAAATAGACAGTATCAAGTATCAAATTTCAACTCAAAGATAAATATATGTGCTTAAAGTCGAACTGTATCATGTTTCACTGAACAATTCAAAGTCTTCAGCAAGCTGATAGTTTAATCAAATAGATGGCAGCGAGATAAATAGAGAGAGAGAGAGACAGAAAAAAAGAGAGGAAGGAAGGAAACCAACTGAAGCACAAAGAGTAAAAATGAAAACACAATCAGTGACACCACAATGTATGTCACGCAGGCGCAAAGCAACAACACCTAAACTTTTAAACCATATAACACAGACAGTTGCATACTAATAAATGATATAACAGATGGTCCAATACAAGTAAGACATGTGACCCAGACCTTGGACGTAAATCGCCTTAGCATCACAAACTCTCAGGAGATCCAGCCTTGCTCTTTGGCTGAATGATCTCATTGAAGCACCTGGTCAGCCGAAAAGACCCATCATACTGACAAAACGCACGAAAGATTAATCTAAACTTCAGCAACTTCATTCTTGTTGACAACTCTGTTTTGCAACAGTCAAGCCGTAACACCATTAATTGACAGCCAAGAAGCGTGAGGAGCTTCAGCTCCTGACTGCATCCTTGAAAATGGCAGAACTTGTGGAAAGCGCTTCCATACAGCTTTTCATGGTGATCTGCGGGACTGACACGAGGCTGCAGTTCATTCCTGAGGCACACATTACAGAATTAGATGAATTCTGAAGGTGCTCATTGGTTGATAAACTGGCAAACAAAAACATTGTTCGAACAAACACATTAAACCAGTAACCTGCACATCAACAAACACATCAGTTGATCATTTCAACAGTAGTTCATCATTCTTTGATGTTGCAGCTGTGGCACGCGCTGTTCAGCTCTCCACTGAGCCACCTCGACAAATCCTTGAATGCACTCTGCCACTTCTCATCAATCTGTACTGCCAAAACCACCTCCACTTTGTGGGCCTCAGCAAAGTGACTTCGGGCGCACTTGTCATATGAAACGAAGTCAGATGAAACTTAAGACACAAGGAATTTGAAATTTCAACTTTCAGAAATCTATTGTTCCAATCCAGCCACCCGGAGAACTCTAAAGATTATGTAGATGAACGCCTCCAGGTACATGAGACCTCCCCCATTGCAGGTAATCCTGAGGAGCAAAGATCAGTCAAGACTAAAAGTATGCTTTGAAGTGAAGACCAGGCATGCCAACAATGCAAACGTTCACACAGACAGACATGAGTCACAACAACAACAACAACAGCAACAGCAACAGCAACAGCAACAACAAGAACAAGAACAAGAACAAGAACAAGAACAAGAAGCACAAACACAAACACAAGCACAAGCGCAACAACCTCAACCACAACAACAACAACAACCACAACCACAACCACAACCACAACCACAACCACAACCACAACCACCACAACCACAACCACAACCACAACCACAACCACAACCACAACCACAACCACAACCACAACCACACCAGTCACCACCAAAAGACCGCAACCACACCTACCCTTATGCAATAACAAACAAAAATTGAAATTGAATCAATTCAAGGTGAAGGTGTCTGTGATCCAGAAAACTTTTGTCGTTGACAACATGTGTCACGCCAGCAGCAACTAGTCATGTGAGGCTCGGACCGGGTTGGTTACAACCTCTTTGTCGTAGCCAATAATGAGAACCTTCATGGGCCATTGGACATACTTCTCTCCAAGGAATTCGATTTCCTCAGCTGCTTGCACGGGGCGCTACAAAACACAAAAAAACATCCAACTCCTGCATCACTGTTATTGTCCATTGACTGACTCATGATTCTAAATTACAGTGATTTCAATCAATCAATACCAAGCTGCTACCTCATCATCCTCATCTGAAAATTCAGGCCTTGCCATATTTCTAGGGGTGCTGGACGCCTTGGACTGTTTCAGCTTTGCTGCACCTGAGCCGCTGACAGTCACCAACAGGCAATGTCAAGTGACTCATTTGAAATTTAGCATTTGACAAGATTCAGGGGCACAAAAACATTTTGGAAACATTGATCCAACCACTTCCCCAACCAGTCAAGTCACCAAGCAAGTCCTCGTTCTGCCGCTTTGATCGTATAGGCGGTGTAGTCATCGATGGGTCTGCCAATCGCTGCTTTGTGCTCCAAGTGGTCCCTGGTCAAGTGCTTGACATGCTGGCTAGTCACTAACAGTTGTTAACAAGCATTGCTGTGACATGCTGACATCCCTTGACAACGGTTTTTTTTTTGGCCCGGTGGCCTTCAAATGAACCTGCACATGAGAATTAACTTAAAAATACAATGCCAAGGAACAAGAGGTTTGTGGCTTGTCTTGGATCAGCGGAATGCAGCAGCCAAACTGCCTGGTTCCAAAGAATCATGGACAGTGCCCATCGCTATTTTGAAACCGTTTCTGCCGCAGCCAACACTGCAGTCCATGACCCATGATTCAAACTAAACATTCACATCAACATCTAACGTTTCAGCCAAGGAACTTGCTGTGCCTTCCTTAGATAAATTCATCCAACAAGACAGTAATAGTAAACTTTTCCAATCAGAAATTTAAACGCTCGGTTGGTTCTGGATCCACCTGCGCCAACCCAAATTGACACTGATCAAGTCGCCGGGGCAGTCTGGCCGCAAACGCCGGGAGATCAAGCAAGGCGACTGATTCGCCCGCAAGTGCCATCCAACAGCGCCGAGATGACAAAAACAATGGTCAATCAAATTAGAAGATACTTGCATGATTCATTCTCTGGCAGTCGACATGTCATGTTGAAACTTTATTTGAGCAGTCTTCGGTGGTGCTTGAACAGCCAGCCGGAACAGGCATTTGCATACAACAACTGAAGTGAGTGACAAACATTTCACAAAGACATTGACTGTAATTGAAATTGCACAAAATGAAATTCCACGAGCTCATCGAAGAGCAAATAGAAACTTGGCCAGGCCTTGACGAGGTGCATCAGAAACATAGACAATGACAAACGCTGCCTGAGGTTGCAGGAACAAGGTCCAAACTTTGAGGCATTGGTGGATTCAGAATCAAAGAAACAACTCAAAGACTTAGATTTGTCAGTGCTTAAGTGCAACTGCACCTCTCACCATTGCCAAGAACCAGTAGCCACTGAGAAGCTGACCACATATGACATCCACTTGCTGTTCCTGGCACAGCAAATCTATCAGTGTCAGTCAAGTGCACAAATCAATAATTTTGAACTTTGACAGTGTGACCCCACGCGAATCAAGCGAACCAGAGACAGCGAATTCAAAACCACAAGTGCACGAGATAAAGACCGCGTGTTTTTTCCACAGCTGCCTGCAGTCAAAGCTCGAATCCCTAAAGCTCTAGTGGCAAAACCCCAATGGACCCCAATAGTCCAAATCAAAATAGCATCAAAATCTCTCACTGGCTACATGGCAGGTCTGCCGGTCCACCATTCTTGGCAAGCATTTCAGTCGCCAGCCCCATGAGCTCGCTGCAAAACATGCCACGGCATCGTGTCATCAACTTCCCTTGGAAAAGTGACAAGTGGCAATCTTGAATCAGCAATTCCGCAACTAACATGACACAGTTGAAGTTGGAATGAACATTTCAAAATTCCTTTCAGAACACTGACTCTGGTCAAAGAACAAATGCCAGTCGGTGACTCACAAGCACACCATAAATGAAAAAGAAATTTAAACTTTCTGAGGAAAGCACCAGACGAATCCACAAACCACATGTGTGGATCCCTTGCGTACATACTGGGGGTCACAACCCAGTACAAGCCATCAATTTGCGCGATGCAATGCCAAAAGTTCTCCTGACATGCGCAACCATTTCAAAGTTTCAGTCTTTAGGCGACCATGTATGTGCAACAATTGCAAATTATCTGGCGAACTATTTGCATGTGAGTATTCCCAGGTACTGTACGACATTGTATTTTCACTGTCAATGTCAATGAGTGACTGCAGTGGTTGATTGATTGAATGATTGATTCAATTGTCAACACATCAAAGAGATATGCATCGTATGAACTATTGAAGATCGCACTTCATGATTTACAAGCCCACCTCATTGTTGTCATCGTTCAGAATGGCCAGCAGCTCTGCAACGTTTGACTGAGACTTCAAGCGCGGTTGCTTCTCAACAAACGTGGTGACCCTGCTCGCCATCCATGACTGCAAATGTTCAAAAGCCCGCCTTGGCTGGTTTCTCATAATTTTTCACCAGGTACAATTCAATTTCAAATTTCAAATGCATCGACAATGAACTAAAAAGGTGGCCAAAGGCTTCATGAAAACCATGAACCATTCAAGACACATCAGTGATGGGTGCATGTGCAGATCTTCCGCTTTGACCTTCCTGCCTCCATCCATCGTGGGTCCAAGTTGCAAGACTCACCCTGCACAATGAGATTCCCATGAGACAACGGCTTTACGAATTATAAGAACGCAAGATTTGACACGCACATGAGTCATTTGACATGTGATGTGATTGACAAATTCCAAATGAAAAACTTGGCAAGCGACTCCCGGTAACTTGGAAACGGACATTGGTGTTCCTCCAGAGTCAGAGGTCACAATGCACTGCCAAGGCTTCATTGTGACAGGGACATGTTTCTACTAATAAGAATTCAATTATCGTACATCACATGACAAATGCCCCACCCGCCCTGCCTCTTGGATGAGAAAGTGACCCTCACCAAGCTCAACAGAGATTACTGTCAGGGCATCAGCCAAACTTGACACACCCAGGGCGAGCGACGGCATAAGTCAAGTGGAAACCGCAGTCAATGGATGTCAAAGGCTTTACTTAGAAAGTGGGGCCTGAGAACAACCAGAAATTAGACATTTGACTTGAGCCACAAGAACCGCAGGAGTCCGATTCAATCACAACTGACAATTAAACAATGTCACTATGACGTCTTGTCAGCTGATGTCGAAGTCGCCTCCTCCAAACGCTTGCAAAAATTCACAACTTACTGCGCTTAGGCAAGTACTGCAGTATTGCATTCAAGAGATGCTTCAGCTAGCATGCAATCCAGTCTTGAATCCATAGTCTTGCACAACCCAGACTTGACTTGATGTTTAACAGCTTTTTCAGCTCACAAGCTCAATCTTCAAAATCCTCAAAAGGGCCCCTACAAGTGAATTATGGCTGGGACTCGTCAAGGACTGTGTCAAACTGTTCAAACAGTTGGGTGTCCGAGTAACTGTCCTGCGACTCATTGACTTCACCATCATCATTGCGAGCCATAGTACAGGTTTGGCGAACAACCTCCCAAGGGCGCTCAGAAGACTCTGTCTCTGGCAATCGTTTTTGGCCAGTCATCTTGCCAAGGATGTGAACGTTTCTCCCTGGCCCATGGACTTCAAGCTTGAAGCACCATGCATCCTTGTCAAAGGCCTGCTGGACAACAAACAACGATAAGCGATTTAAACCTGCTGAATGTTTTTTTCCAACCCTCATCTGTAATTTAACATTAGACAATTTGATGATTTGATGCAAACAAATTCACTCCCAACCTGGGAGATGGGCTTGTTATTCTCTTCCACCTTGACCGTATAAGTGCGTGGTTGCCACTGGATGCAGGCCAACACATCCTTGGCATCCACCTTCTCCCATTCACGCTCGGCACTGGGAACACCAGACATTGCTCCAGGAACCCTGGAAATCGCAACTCAAGTTTGTTTGAGCCTTTCTGTTTTGAGTGACTAACCCAATCTAATTTCAGTCTAAGACACGAGGAATGAGGAACTTCCAATTCAAGAACCGGTGGGGCACAACGGTAAAGACTCAAGAAAAAAATGTCGACTTGATAAGAAACCAAGCAGGCCAGACATCAGCATCAATTCCCTCAAGGGCCTGGGAGAAGTATGGCATTTGGACAGAAACAATTTGAATGAGAAGGGTATTTGCTGGCTGGCATCAAAACCAAATGTATTTGCTGAGAGCGGTGCCAACTTGTCACAGTTCTGCCAAGCCTTGCCCGCCTGCCTGATTTTGAGAATCGCCAGATTGCCACTGTCAATTTTGTCAACTCACAACATGATGTTTAAAAATGGACCTATGTTTTCCACGGTGGTTTTAGCACACATTCACAGAGGGATGCAAAGCTGTGCACAGGGACCCCGACAAATCCTCCATCTGCCTCTGAAGGCTGACCATGGCTTGAAACCCATGACATGAGTCGTCAAAGTGATTCAGGAGTATTCAAAAATTGTTCTATTATATTTATAATATACCGTAATAAGTTGTTTTGTTGAAAATGAGTCCAGCTGCCCAGTTTATTTTTCTGTATTTTTACACGTCCACACTGTCAAAATTTCTGCCCCAGATCCACTGTGCCTGCCTGCAACCAGATCGAACAGGAACAATCATCTCAGCAACAGCATGTTCATTTTCAAACCAGGCAGACTGTGTGTCCTTGAAAGCATTCTTCTTTTGCCAAGACTGTGCTGAGGCAAGCACGCCAAAAAAACCATCATGACCGAATTTGAAACTTGAAATTTCACACATGACAGTGAAATTGGAAATTTGACCTGCGATGATAAACAACAAAAACAACACAATAAATAGGGAACCCACCACATGACACATGACAAGGCAGACACCAACTGCAACAACAAATTGAATGACAGAAAACAACAACCGAAAGTGGTGTGAAAATCATACAGGCATGACACACTGAAAAGTAGCCAATATGTTAGCATTGTTCCCGCAATGGCTTCGGTCAGGTGAATCCCAAAAAACCTGTAGCATAAACATCAAGACACAGTCAAAGCCAAACAAAGCCAAACAAAGACAATTTGAGACATAAACAAGACAAATCGAGACAAATTAAGATCACCCAAAACCCTCACTGATTGAGACCCTACCTGACTCAACCCCAGTTTTCCATCTTGTGATGATTTCACCTCAGATGGCGTGATATTGTTGTTCGCCTCAGGAAGTTTGTTGCTTCAGTGTTCCTACCTGGATTCAACCTGGCAATCTTACACCAACAGTGTGACAGCCGGGATTATTGCGTTGTTGCTGCGACGGCGAAACTGAAAAGGGGCCTCTCTCAGTTTAGTCTCAGTTTGTGGATGTCAAGTATTAAGTTGTGAGGCTCACATGTCTCCCAAATTGCGCAGGACTCGTCATGATGATGAAGCTGCTCTGGACGTCACACAAGTGACCGTCTTCGAATGGTTAAGCCAAGAGGACAAAAATGGCACACTTGCGCCATTCACTGGTGATGACGTTGTTGATGATGTTGTTCATGATGATGGAGATGATGATGATGGTGATGATGATGGTGATGATGATGATGATGATGATGATGATGATGTGGATGATGATGATGATGATGGTGATGATGATGATGGTGATGACGACGAGGATGAGGAGGATGAGATGGTAATAATAAGATAAGATGTCGAAATGATTACATGATATGATGATGATCATGAATGATGATTTCGTTGATGTTGATGATGATGATGATGGTGATGATGATGACGGCAATGATGATGACGAAGATGAAGAAGAAGATTATGATAAAATGAAAAGGTGATAAGATTATCATATTTTGAGATGATGATGATGATCATGATGATGATGATGATGATGGTGATGGTGATGGTGATTGAATAATTTTCATTTTTTGATCAGTGGTGATGAGGATGAGGATGATGAGGATGATGATGATGATGACGATGATGATGACGATCATCAACATGTTGATCAATATGAAGATGCAAATGGTGATGAAATGGAGAAAATGATGGTGATATATATATAGTCACTGCGGGAAATGATGATGATGATGATGATGACGGCGATGGTGATGATGATGATGATGATGGTGACGATGATGATGATCAACATCAAGAACATGATGATGATGATGACGACGTATGAAATCGAAGTTGGTGCCTCTCTGATTTCAGTTTGACGAACATGTTCAGCTTACGTGTCCTGCGCAGCCTGAAGCTTCAGTTTGTTTGCCAGCCAGCCATATCAAGTTTCAAACTTGGGCCCATGGAAGATCTAGATTTTACCCTTGCCGACGATGGTGGTTCCGCCTCAAAAAACAAGTCCAAGAAGCAAGTGATGAACAAAGACTCGAAGAAACTGGTTGGGAAATTGGCCACGAAGATGACTTCGAAGAAGCCGGCGGCCAACGCAAAGAGGAAGAAACCAGTGATCAAGGCGGCAAAGACGAAGAAACCCATGATCAAGGCAGAGACGAAGAAAAAAGAAACAAGGCAGACAACGACAAAGGAGAGCAAACAACAGGAGTTGGCTGAGGAGCTCTTCAAAGAGATAGAACAATTGGCTGCAAGTGAAGCTGAAAAAGAGGATGGGATGCCAGGCAACTTGAAACCACGTGGCATCATCAGACTTGGGTCTGACTGCGCAGGAATTGGCTCTGACTTTGTCAGCCTCAGGGTATCCCTTGGAGACGAAGTCAAGATAGTGAGCAGGCCATTGAATCGCATGTGGGAAATTCCACCCCAGATGTGATCTACGCAGACGTCATGAACCGAGACCATGCCCCTGATGTCGATCTGATGATATCAGGGGTGCCTTGCCCCCCCTTCAGCGCTGCAGGGAAGGGCAAGGCAATGGCAGATGCCCGCGGATGGCTGTTGCTAAGCTCAGTCAAGTACGATGTCATGAGGAAGCCACCGGTCTTTGGTTTGGAGAACGTCAGGGGCTTGGCAAACGTGAAAAACAAATGGATATTGAAACGTATCCAGCGAATCTTGAAGTTGGCAGGATACAAGTGCTATTGTGCAGTGATGGATACCATGCAAGGAGCATGGCATTCCACAAAGCCGTCCGGGAGTCTACTTGATTGCGTTGCTGAAGAAGCACTTGCGGCCTGACCGCCCTTTCAGCTTTCTTGAGCCGGTTCCTCGACCACGACTGAAGAGGTTTCTGATGAATGCTGGGAAGGTTGAAAAAAGACACAGTGTCCAAGAGTGCGCTTTCCAATGTCGCACGTGCGATACTTGCCGTTGAAAAATTATATATAGTTTTTTGTTTTGGGTGGAGAACATGTTTTTCTATGTTTGTCTGTTTTTGTTTTTCTGTTTTCTGCTGCGTTTTGAATTTAATTGCATTTTGACATCAAGGAGGCGTAGGCTGGACAAGGAGGGTGTGGACATCGACGACGCTGAGGATGAAATTGTCGTTGATGCAGCAGCTGGGCCGAAGTTCTTCCAAGTGATGCAGGGTGTGTGTCCTTGTATCACAAAAGCGCGAGGAGGGCAGTTGTGCAACTACCTTCTGCAGGCTGGCCGGCATGTCAACAATTTATGAAGTCGCAGGACTACCAGGGTGGAAAAGAGAGTGGGTGGATGTCATGCTGGACGCGAATGATTCCGTGCAGAGGGTCTTGCCAAGGCGCTGTACAGTGTGAACCTCTTGCAGGAATTGCCGGAGGATCCATGGGGAAATATTCCATCCACGGGCAAGCTGCCCTCTGCTGTCTACTATGGCGTCTTGCGGCGTTGTTGAAAAATTCTTTTAATGGGCTCCTTCGTCTTGTGTTTGTTGGCCATGCCCGCCACGGCCCGGTTTCCTTGCCAGGCTGCGGAGGGCAATGGCTAAGTTGAGGCATCCGAGGTGCGTTGGATTTCACAACGAAATTGTAAAAACTTAAAAGAATAAGAAAGTCAACCAAAAAAATAATGGAACTAGTTGCGGTTTGTTACAGGTGTCTGCTGCATGTTGTCGAGCTTCGGTTTTATGAATTTCGTGGTGGGTTGTGAATTTCGAACTTTGGCATTGCTTAGGCAGCTCTTTGCACTTAAGAAGATAGAATATAAGATATAATTGAACTTAGCGGTAGGTAAGTGTTCCCATAAGTAGATAAGCCTAAGTTAAGTTATCTCATTTGGAAGTGAAGTTAACTTGCGTTTATGAAGTTATAAACATAGTTATCTTAAGGGCTGTTTTGAACTTAGAAACGAGTTAGTGTTTTTTCAAAAAACGTTTTTTGATTTTTTTCTGTAGACACCATGGCTCAAGTTCAAAAGCAGTTGATTGCTTCACAGAAGTTTTTAGCCGGCTTGCTAGCTCTGCCGCAATATGCAGAGCTTCGAGGGAAGCAGCTGGAAAGACTGATGGCGGTTATTCGCAAAGTGCGGCTGACTGTGGAACAGTCGGGTTTGTTGCTGGCTGCGATGGATTCGAACCTTTGGGACGAGGGGTCCATCAGTCAGCTGAAAAGTTTGGTGGCAGATCAAACGGTGACTGAGACAAATGAAGAGCAAGCTTCCCAACGCGTTAAGCAGCAAGATTTCACGTCCTTGCCATATTACCTTGATGGTGATTGGTGGCGCCGTTTGGAGACACCTGTTGCAACGGAACGGGAAAAGAATTGTGAGCGTTTGTGTCAGCATGCGGCTAGATTGGGATTGACTAATCCCACGGAGGAAACGTATGCTTTTCTGTATGTTTTGTCGTTTGCCTTGCAGCCGGGGACATTGATTTTCGATTGCGAAAAATTGCAATTGCTGACCCAATGGAAGCCTGTCATGAAACGGCATTTGAAAAATGCCGCGCAGCCTCCATTGCAGCTAATGATTTTGCCTGCGAATGTCGATGAGTGTCCCAAGGAGTTGCTGCGTGCAGCATATCCACAGGGCTTTGTCGCTGCTTCTCCAGCGCAGACCACGGTGGAAGAAGTGATGCGGCTGGCCCGCACCTGGCCATTACGAAAGACAAACGTGGTCGCCGCAGCCAGCAAGAAAAGTTGTTATCCTGGACCTTTGGAAGGTGGACAAATGGTTCAAGCAGTGGCAGCTGCAACTGTGCAAGCTGTCGCAGCACAGCTTGTGGCACATGTCTCGAAGCCGAAGAATGATTCGGATGTGCCTGGTTTGAAACTATTGATTCCTCCTCCTGAGCAAGCAGCAAAAGAGACGCAATTAGCTCTGATGGATAAACCGAATCAGGCAGGACCTTCTGCACATGAGAAAGTGGATGCGGCAGGTCTGGTCGATGCATTGCAAGCTGATCTCCTGCAGGAGAAAGAGCCAAAGGCAAAGCACAACGACAACGTCCTCGAGGTGTTTGCGTGGGACGAGGCAGTGCCCGGAAACATCCTGGCACCTGATTTACGTCGCAAAGCGGCGTTGACATACTGCAGCTTCAAAGAAATGCCCATTTTGTGGGCCGACACATGTTGGTTCACACTGTCAGTATGCCGAACACAAGATTTGCAACGTATCCCGCAGGGATATCCGCGTTCCATGACAGCTCTCATGGAAGCAGTTCGCGAAGAAACGAAAGATGGTTTTTTGGTGGAACTTGAAGGAGAACCAGAATTGTTGCGCATCAAAGAGTTCAACATCTTAGCTGATGCTGACGGCATCAGGTTGTTGACGGGAGCCAAAGGTTTTGCTGGCCTGAAATGCTGTTTTCGTTGCAGTCATGTCGTATCAGGTGCCCATACCGACTTGGCTAGGCACGAACACATCAGCTCGAGATGCATCGACAGATGGCAACTCCACGATCGAGAAAGCTTGCAAAGCATCCAGGTTCACTTGCATGGACTGGCTAGAAAAACTGCACGGGAAAAAGCAGAAACGCAGCTTGGCTGGAACCTGAAGGAAATGACAGTGAGGGTCTTGCTGAACGCTTCTCTGCAAGACATATTACCTTTGCAAAATATCTTGTATGATCCCATGCATTGCTGGGCAAGCAATGGCCTCATCGGTCAAGAAACGGGATATTGGTATGCAGCACTGTGTGAAAAAACAACAGCTACTCTGCAGCAATTCAAAACATATTGCAAAACCTGCTGGAATCCTTGCGGTGGCCATTGGGTTGACACAGACCTGCTGCTAGCATCGAAGCTTTGGCCGCAGGACAGAGACTTCAAAGGCGAGGCATCTGCGTCTTTAGACGTTTTGCCGCTGATAGTGGCGTTTTCCCATGAAATAATTCTGCCGGTCTTTCCCTGCATGGCGGCTGAAATAGCGAGCATCACTGCCCTATATGAAATTATTTGCAGCTGGCACGCAGCAAAACGCACCGGTGCTGCTGCGCGCAGCAAAGAGTTGGCTGAGTGTCAGCAAAAACATGTGCAATGCTTCGTGACAGCGTATGGCAAACGCGCTGCACGACCCAAGTTGCATTTTTCCCTGCATATCGCGCTCCAATTCGAACAAAAAAAGGCATTGGATGCCTTTGCAGTTGAACGCAAACACCACTACTTCAAGTCGGAAGTAGCCAGCAGGCACAAAACTCTGGGAAACTTTGCGCGATTTTGTCTTTTGGAACTTGGAGAAATGGATGCCAAAATGACGGATCCGGTGGCCACATTGACCACGGAATTCGTTGGAAATATTCAAGAAAGCAACGTTCTGGCAAAGAAAACAGGCTGTGTGTCAGCCGTTGTCGCCCAGGGACTTCACTACTTACCTGTGCAACATTTCAAAGGACAATTTAAGATTTTGCCCAACAACACGGCCGTCGAAGTGATGGGCGCCTGCAAGCTTGACAACGATCACTTCCTTCTTTGCCATGAACTCACCAAAGAAAGAGATTTAAGGGCTGCCGCCCCTGCCGCCGACCCCGGAAGGACTGAAAGAAGTCCTGAAGCAAACCTGGCATGAAATTCGACAGAAACCTGAAAGAAACCTGAAAGAAAACCTCTAAGAGATGTAAATCGTTAAGAAACGCGAAACTCGAGCGAACCCCAGAGAATCTCTACATGAAATTCTAATTCTTTTGTTTTATTCTCGTCTGTTTGGATCCTAAATGAAATGAACCCTAAAGAAACCAGAAACTGACCTAAACAAACCATTTGTATGAAACTTTAAATGGCATCCTAAAGAGACCCGAGACGACACTCTAATAAGCTTTGAAGGAAATCCTAAATGGAACCCAAACATAACGCTTGGACGTGTCTTACCATGGTTCCGCTCGTGCAATTTGATGGACTTTGGCTGGTATGTACGATGCAATGTAAAGTTATGTAGTGTAATTTTGTGTAAAGTAATGTAAATGTACTGTCATTGTATTGCATTGGAACGTAATGTAATGCAATGTAATGTAATGTAGGGTGTATGTATGTAGATATATATATATACATAGATAATATAAGTAGTTAAATGCTACAGATATGTAAGTTGCTACAGATGTATACTAGGATGTTGTTCTTGAAAATAAAGACTATAGCCAGGACCAAGACGAAACAGTAACTAGTCTGCCGAATAGGCAGTGTCCTGAACAGGGACGTTTTTTTTTCTTAATAGGAAACATATGTTGTCCAGGACTTTTCCTTGGAGTTATATATATATAGTCATCCTGGAGTAGATAGAATCCAGTTTCGTAGGGGGCGTTTTTTTTTTGAAAAAACCCAGGGTTTTTTGACCCAATACTAAACTATATATTCGGACCCCCTAGATAGAATATTCCAAAATCTACTCCAGGATGCTCAAAATGTGTTTTTTTCCTTTCCTTTTCAAAACCTTCCAATTTATTTTTTTCTTTCAAATTTTCCTTTTCAAACAGCTGCAAAAATAAACTTTGGATGGTAAGATCGTAGACGTAGATTCCTACTTTTCTCATTTCCTTTTCCTTTCACACTTTTCCCTTGAAAAATCTGTAATTGTGAACTTTGGATGGTAAGATCGTGGATTCCAGCTTTTCTCATGCCATGTTCCTTTCAAAGTTTGATTCCTGCTTTTCTCATGTCCTTTTCCTGTCACAGTTTTCCATTCAAAAACCTTCAATTATGAACTTTGGATGGTAAGATCGTGCATTCCAATTTTTTCCTTCCATTTTCCTTTCCAAGTTTCCTTTTCAAAAAGCTGCGAGAATGAACTTTGGATGGTAAGATCAGCTATTCCTACTTTTCTCATGCACTTTTCCTTTCAAACACAGTTTTCCGAACTTTGGATGCTCGATTTTGGATTCCTTCCTACTTTTCTATACTTTTCTCATCTCCTTTTCCTTTCACAGTTTTCTTTTCAAAAACCTACAAGACTGAACTTTAAATGGTAAGATCGTGGATTCCTTCTTTTCTCATCCCATTTTCCTTTTGTTGCTTCTTTCAAAAACCTGCAATTTCAACTTTGGATGGTAAGATCTTGGATTCCTACTTTTTTAATGCCATTTTCCTTTTAAAGTTTGCTTTCAAACAGCTCCAAGAATGAACTTTGGATGGGTAGATGTGGAGGAAGAGGCAGGGAACACCACAAATACATGCTTAATTCCAAGCATCCTTTAAAAATTCATTCTTTTCATGGTTCTAGCGGATATTCTATCTATAGTTTTGCCCAACTGTCCTAGCACAGCACTAGCAAAAATGAACTTTGGATGGTCGATCTTGGATTCCTACTTTTCTATACTTTTCTCATCTCCTTTTCCTTTCACAGCTTTCTATTCAAAAACCTGCAAGACTGAACTTTAAATGGTAAGATCGTGGATTCCTTCTTTTCTCATCCCATTTTCTTTTTGTGGTTTCTTTTCAAAAACCTGCAATTTCATCTTTGGATGGTAAGATCTTGGATTCCTACTTTTTTAATGCCATTTTCCTTTTAAAGTTTGCTTTCAAACAGCTCCAAGAATGAACTTTGGATGGGTAGATGTGGAGGAAGGGGCAGGAAACACCACAAATACATGCTTAATTCCAAGTATCCTTTAAAAAATCAGTCTCTTCATGGTTCTAGCGGATATTCTATCTATAGTTTTGCCCAACTGTCCTAGCACAGCACTAGCACAAATGAACTTTGGATGGTCGATCTTGGATTCCTACTTTTCTGTACTTTTCTCATCTCCTTTTCCTTTCACGGCGTTCTATTCAAAAACCTGCAAGACTGAACTTTAAATGGTAAGATCGTGGATTCCTTCTTTTCTCATCCCATTTTCCTTTTGTTGCTTCTTTCAAAAACCTGCAATTTCAACTTTGGGTGGTAAGATCTTGGATTCCTACTTTTTTAATGCCATTTTCCTTTTAAAGTTTGCTTTCAAACAGCTCCAAGAATGAACTTTGGATGGGTAGATGTGGAGGAAGGGGCAGGGAACACCACAAATACATGCTCAACTCCAAGCATCCTTAAAAATTCAGTCTTTTCATGGTTCTAGAGGATATTCTATCTATAGTTTTGCCCAACTGTCCTAGCACAGCACTAGCAAAAATGAACTTTGGATGGTCGATCTTGGGTTCCTACTTTTCTATACTTTTCTCATCTCCTTTTCTTTTCACAGCTTTCGTTTCAAAAACCTGCAAGACTGAACTTTAAATGGTAAGATCGTGGGTTCCTTCTTTTCTCATCCCATTTTCCTTCCGTTGCTTCTTTTCAAGAACCTGCAATTTCAACTTTGGATGGTAAGATCTTGGATTCCTACTTTTTTACTGCTATTTTCCTTTTAAAGTGTGCTTTCAAACAGCTCCAAGAATGAACTTTTGATGGGTAGATGTGGAGGAAGGGGCAGGGAGCACCACAAATACATGCTTAATTCCAAGCATCCTTTAAAAATTCAGTTTTTTCATGGTTCTAGCGGATATTCTATCTATAGTTTTGCCCAACTGTCCTAGCACAGCACTAGCACAAATGAACTTTGGATGGTCGATCTTGGATTCCTACTTTTCTATACTTTTCTCATCTCCTTTTCCTTTCACAGCTTTCTATTCAAACACCTGCAAGACTGAACTTTGAATGGTAAGATCGTGGATTCCTTCTTTTCTCATCCCATTTTCCTTTCGTTGCTTCTTTTCAAAAACCTGCAATTTCAACTTTGGATGGTAAGATCTTGGATTCCTACTTTTTAAATGCCATTTTCCTTTTAAAGTGTGCTTTCAAACAGCTCCAAGAATGAACTTTGGATGGGTAGATGTGGAGGAAGGGGCAGGAAACTACATGCTTCATTCCAAGCATCCTTAAAAAAATCAGTCTTTTCATGGTTCTAGAGGATATTCTATCTATAGTTTTGCCCAACTGTCCTAGTACAGCACTAGCACAAATGAACTTTGGATGGTCGATCTTGGATTCCTACTTTTCTATACTTTTCTCATCTCCTTTTCCTTTCACAGCTTTCTATTCAAAAACCTGCAAGACTGAACTTTAAATGGTAAGATCGTGGATTCCTACTTTTCTCATCCCATTTTCCTTTTGTTTCTTCTTTTCAAGAACCTGCAATTTCAACTTTGGATGGTAAGATCTTGGATTCCTACTTTTTTAATGCAATTTTCCTTTTAAAGCTTGCTTTCAATCAGCTCCAAGAATGAACTTTTGATGGGTAGATGTGGAGGAAGGGGCAGGGAGCACCAGAAATACATGCTCAATTCCAAGCATCCTTTAAAAATTCAATCTTTTCATGGTTCTGGAGGATATTCTATCTATAGTTTTGCCCAACTGTCCTAGCACAGCACTAGCACAAATGAACTTTGGATGGTCGATCTTGGATTCCTACTTTTCTATACTTTTCTCATCTCCTTTTCCTTTCACAGCTTTCTATTCAAAAACCTGCAAGACTGAACTTTAAATGGTAAGATCGTGGATTCCTTCTTTTCTCATCCCATTTTCCTTTCGTTGCTTCTTTTCAAAAACCTGCAATTTCAACTTTGGATGGTAAGATCTTGGATTCATACTTTTTTAATGCCATTTTCCTTTTAAAGTGTGCTTTCAAACAGCTCCAAGAATGAACTTTGGATGGGTAGATGTGGAGGAAGGGGCAGGGAGCACCAGAAATACATGCTTAATTCCAAGCATCCTTTAAAAAATTCATTCTTTTCATGGTTCTAGCGGATATTCTATCTATAGTTTTGCCCAACTGTCCTAGCACAGCACTAGCACAAATAAACTTTGGATGGTCGATCTTGGGTTCCTACTTTTCTATACTTTTCTCATCTCCTTTTCCTTTCACAGCTTTCTATTCAAAAACCTGCAAGACTGAACTTTGAATGGTAAGATCGTGGATTCCTTCTTTTCTCATCCCATTTTCCTTTTGTTGCTTCTTTTCAAAAACCTGCAATTTCAACTTTGGATGGTAAGATCTTGGACTCCTACTTTTTTAATGCCATTTTCCTTTTTAAAGTGTGCTTTCAAACAGCTCCAAGAATGAACTTTGGAGGGTAGATGTGGAGGAAGGGGCAGGGAACACCACAAATACATGCTTAATTCCAAGCATCCTTAAAAAATTCAGTCTTTTCATGGTTCTAGAGGATATTCTATCTATAGTTTTGCCCAGCTGTCCTAGCACAGCACTAGCACACATGAACTTTGGATGGGCGATCTTGGATTCCTACTTTTCTATACTGTTCTCATCTCCTTTTCCTTTCACAGCTTTCTTTTCAAAAACCTGCAAGACTGAACTTTGAATGGTAAGATCGTGGACTCCTTCTTTTCTCATCCCATTTTCCTTTCCTTGCTTCTTTTCAAAAACCTGCAATTTCAACTTTGGATGATAAGATCTTGGATTCCTACTTTTTTAATGCCATTTTCCTTTTAAAGTTTTCTTTCAAACAGCTCCAAGAATGAACTTTGGATGGGTAGATGTGGAGGAAGGGGCAGGGAGCACCAGAAATACATGCTCAATTCCAAGCATCCTTTAAAAAATTCAGTCTTTTCATGTTTCTAGAGGATATTCTATCTATAGTTTTGCCCAGCTATCCTAGCACAGCACTAGCACAAATGAACTTTGGATGGTCGATCTTGGATTCCTACTTTTCTATACTTTTCTCATCTCCTTTTCCTTTCACAGCTTTCTATTCAAACACCTGCAAGACTGAACTTTGAATGGTAAGAACTGGGATTCCTTCTTTTGCACAGCTTTCCTAGCACTGGTATGCCTTATTCAAGTATAATGGCTTGCACATGGCTGTTTTGACGTGTTTTCCTTGTTTCAATTTTTGTGGGTGATAATTTGACCTACACCCATTCCTTTATTGGGTTTGACTATTAAATACCATTGCCAAAGGATCTATATTTCTGGGAACCACCAGCAACAGTGACAATTTCTTTGGAAGTTTTTGGGCTGAAATTCGCATGCCAGAACCTAATACACCAGCATAATGACAACATTTGGTGGTCATTCCAAAGGCCCAAACAACCAAATCACAAGCTAAATGACCGCTTTTGTGATCATTTTAGAGGGACCGTTTTTTTTTACCAATCATCGACCCGGATTTTTGAGCCATTTTGGGATTCTATCTATAGGCTTTTTTCGGACCGTTTTTTTTGAAATTCCAGAGATTCTATCTACTCCAGGATGACTATATATATACCAGGACTTTGTCCTTGGAGGTACATATATAATCATATATATATATAGATAGATATATAAGTAGTTAAATACTACAGATATGTAAATTGCTACAGATGTATATTAGGATGTTGTCCTTGAAAATACATATTATAGCCAGGACCAGGATGAAATCGTAACTAGTCTGCCGAACAGGCAGTGTCCTGAACAGGGACTGTTTTTTTAATAGGAAACAAATGTAGTCCAGGACTTTGTCCTTGGAGTTATATATATATATATATACCAGGACTTTGTCCTTGGAGGTACATATATAATCATATTTTTATATATATATAGATAGATATATAAGTAGTTAAATACTACAGATATGTAAATTGCTACAGATGTATATTAGGATGTTGTCCTTGAAAATACATGTTATAGCCAGGACCAGGATGAAATCGTAACTAGTCTGCCGAACAGGCAGTGTCCTGAACAGGGACTGTTTTTTTAATAGGAAACAAATGTAGTCCAGGACTTTGTCCTTGGAGTTATATATATATACCAGGACTTTGTCCTTGGAGGTACAGATATATAATATATACATATATAGATAGATAGAAAAGTAGATAAATACTACAGATATGTAAATTGCTACAGATATATATTAGGATGTTGTCCTTGAAAATACATACTATAGCCAGGACCAGGATGAAACAGTAACTAGTCTGCCGAACAGGCAGTGTCCTGAACAGGGACGTTTTTTTTTAATAGGAAACATATGTAGTCCAGGACTTTGTCCTTGGAGTTATATATATATACCAGGACTTTGTCCTTGGAGGTACGTATGTATATATATATATATATAGTCCAGGATTTTGTCTTTGTAGTTATGTAAATATATATATATATGTATATATATATACCAAGACCTAGTCTTTGGAGTTACGTATGTGTATATAGTCCAGGACTTTGTCCTTGGAGTTATGCAAATACATATAGAATCATATAGATATATATATATATACCAGGACTTTGTCGTTGGAGTTACATATGTATGTGTATATATATATATATATATAGTCCAGGACTTTGTCCTTGGAGTTGTGTATGCAACGTAGCGCTATGTAGTGTAATGTGCTGTATGTTCTTTGTGCCAGACAAAACAAACGAAAGAGTATTTCAGTGCCGCGGCATGGAAGGCACGGCACCTTGACCGGAGAATCTGTTTACGATGCCAAGCAAAAACCTGCGGACATTGGACGTGCGCAGTCTGCAAGGAAAGCAAGTCAAAGAAGCAGTTCTCAGTCTTTCTCCAGAAGGAACCTTCCGGTCAACATGGCAGACAGGTCTGCAACACCTGTCATGTGGCCACAGTCCAAGCTGCCATCCGCAAGCGTGCCGCTGTGTTGAGTGCAGCACGCGTAGAGCCTCTGCGCAAAAGAATGCGGCATACGCGCGTTCTCAAGGAGACTTGGGAAGCTATTGCGCAACAGCGATTGACTTGCACACGTCCAATGGAGAAGGAAACAAAACCGTCCAATTCCCAGCAATCCTCTGCTCTTGCGTTTACCCAGGACCAAAAAACCGTTGCAGCTGCGAAAACACCAGTCATCCAGCCGGGAGGACCAGCAACCGAGAAAAGGAAAGAACACCAAGATGCTCGTTGCACCAGTCTACGAACGTATATGTGTCCTGCATGTGGCAAAGCTACCAAATCCACACTGTTCACAGGAAAAATCCAAACACAGGGGCACTGCGGCCGTCAATTTCGAGTTGCACATGGGATAGTATGTAAGCGCTATATGCACACTTGCCCCACTTGCGGCACAAAAAAGAGTCAACAAAATCGCAGGGACGTATTCAAGTGAAACATAAGAATGCTACAGGACGAGATTGTAAAACACATCAATGGGAAAGCGCTGGCGCAGACTAAGTTGTTGTTCTTCTTGTTCTTGTCCTTCTTGTTCTTGTTTCTGTTCTGTGGTTCTTGTTCTTGTTCTTGTCGTCGTTGTTCTCGTTCTTGTTCTCGTTCCACACGACCTAATTTCGGGCCAAAATATACAGCAAAGGAACTCCCAAAATGCCGATTTCTTTTCTGAAACCATGGCCCGACTGGACCTAACGTGACTGAAACCTTACTAGAAAATTGACTTTTCAGTTTTGTGGCCAGCGAGCTTGCCAAGTACAAGCTGCATGGCTTTGTGACGCATCCGCAAATTTCGAGCCCAAAACGTACGACTGCTGCTGCCTGCTGCTGCCTGCTGCTGCCTGCCTGTTGCCTGCTGCTGCCTACTGCTCCCCGCTGCTGCCTGCTGCTGGTGCTGCTGCTGAAGGCTGCTGCTGTGGTGCTGCTGCAATCAAACAGCCTCCAAAGCAAGAAACAAACAGCCAGACACCCTTTTCGAAACACATCCGAAACAGCAAAACACAATTAATTTCGTGCCGAAAACGTAGCAAAGGAACCCCAAAAAGGGACCTAACGTCACTTCTGAAACCATACTCTAGACTCTAAAATTGAAACTTTGCCGCTGCCTCCTGCTGCCTGCTGCTGCCTGCTGCTGCCTGCTCCTGCCTGCTTCTGGCTGCTGTTAGCTGCTGCTGGCTGGTGCTGCTCCCTGCTGCTGACATCCAAAACAGCAAAACACCACCTAATTTCGTGCCCAAAACATAGCAAAGGAACCCCAAAAAAGGGCTTAACATCACTTCTGAAACCCTACTATAAAATTGCAACTTTGCCGCTGCCTGCCGCTGCCTGCCGCTGCCTGCCGCTGCCTGCCGCTGCCTGCTGCTGCCTGCTGCTGCCTGCTGCTGCCTGCTGCTGCCTGCTGCTGCCTGCCTGCTGCTCCCTGCTGCTGCCTCTGCTGGTGTCTGCTGCTGCCTCTGCTGGTGTCTGCTGCTGCCTGCTGCTGCCTGCGGCTGCGTGCTGCCTGCTGCTGCCTGCTGCTCCCTGCTGCTGCCTGCTGCTGCCTGCTGCTGGTGCAGCTGCTGGTGGCTGCTGCTGCTGCTGCTGCTGTGGCGCTGCTGTGGTGCTGCTGCAATCAAACAGCCTCCAAAGCAAGAAACAAACAGCCAGACACTCTTTTCGAAACACATCCGAAACAGCAAACCACCACCTAATTTCGTGTCCAAAACGTAGCAAAGGAACCCCAAAAAAGGGCCTAACGTCACTTCTGAAACCCTACTATAAAAAAAAATTGCAACTTTGCCGCTGCCTGCCGCTGCCTGCTGCTGCCTGCTGCTGCCTCTGCTGGTGTCTGCTGCTGCCTGCTGCTGCCTGCTGCTGCCTGCTGCTGTGCTGCTGCCTGCTGCTGCCTGCGGCTGCCTGCGGCTGCCTGCCTGCTGCTCCCTGCTGCTGCCTGCTGCTGGTGCTGCTGCTGGTGGCTGCTGCTGCTGCTGTGGTGCTGCTGCAATCAAACAGCTTCCAAAGCAAGAAACAAACAGCCAGACACCCTTTTCGAAACACATCCGAAACAGCAAAACACCACCTAATTTCGTGCCCAAAACGTAGCAAAGGAACCCAAAAAAAGGGCCTAACATCACTTCTGAAACCCTATACTATAAAATCGCAACTTTGCCGCTGCTTGGCGCTGCCTGCTGCTGCCTGCTGCTGCCTCTGCTGGTGTCTGCTGCTGCCTGCTGCTGCCTGCTGCTGCCTGCCTGCTGCTCCCTGCTGCTGCCTCTGCTGGTGTCTGCTGGTGTCTGCTGCTGCCTGCTGCTGCCTGCTGCTGCCTGCCGCTGCCTGCTGCTGCCTGCGGCTCCCTGCTGCCTGCTGCTGCCTGCTGCTCCCTGCTGCTCCCTGCTGCTCCCTGCTGCTGCCTGCTGCTGGTGCAGCTGCTGGTGGCTGCTGCTGCTGCAGTGGTGCTGCTGTGGTGCTGCTGCAATCAAACAGCCGCCAAAGCAAGAAACAAACAGCCAGACACCCTTTTCGAAACACATCCGGAACAGCAAAACACAACCTAATTTTGTGTCCAAAACGTAGCTGCTGTGGTGCTGCTGTGGTGCTGCTGTGGTGCTGCTGCAATCAAACAGCCTCCAAAGCAAGAAACAAACAGCCAGACACCCTTTTCGAAACACATCCGAAACAGCAAAACACAACTTAATTTCGTGCCCAAAACGTAGCAAAGGAACCCCAAAAAAGGGTTTAACGTCACTTCTGAAACCCTACTATAAAATTGCAACTTTGCCGCTGCCTGCCGCTGCCTGCCGCTGCCTGCTGCTGCCTGCTGCTGCCTCTGCTGGTGTTTGCTGGTGTTTGCTGCTGCCTGCTGCTGCCTGCTGCTGCCTGCTGATGCCTGCTGCTGCCTGCTGCTGCCTGCTGCTGCCTGCCTGCTGCTCCCTGCTGCTGCCTCTGCTGGTGTCTGCTGGTGTCTGCTGCTGCCTGCTGCTGCCTGCTGCTGCCTGCCGCTGCCTGCTGCTGCCTGCGGCTCCCTGCTGCCTGCTGCTGCCTGCTGCTGGTGCAGCTGCTGGTGGCTGCTGCTGCTGCTGTGGTGCTGCTGTGGTGCTGCTGTGGTGCTGCTGCAATCAAACAGCTTCCAAAGCAAGAAACAAACAGCCAGACACCTTTTTCGAAACACATCCGAAACAGCAAAACACCACCTAATTTCGTGCCCAAAACGTAGCAAAGGAACCCCAAAAAAGGGCCTAACATCATTTCTGAAACCCTATACTATAAAATCGCAACTTTGCCGCTGCTTGGCGCTGCCTGCTGCTGCCTGCTGCTGCCTGCGGCTGCCTGCGGCTGCCTGCTGCTGCCTGCCTGCTGCTCCCTGCTGCTGCCTGCTGCTGGTGGCTGCTGCTGCTGCTGCTGTGGTGCTGCTGTGGTGCTGCTGCAATCAAACAGCTTCCAAAGCAAGAAACAAACAGCCAGACACCCTTTTCGAAACACATCCGAAACAGCAAAACACCACCTAATTTCGTACCCAAAACGTAGCAAAGGAACCCCAAAAAAGGGCCTAACGTCACTTCTGAAACCCTACTATAAAATTGCAACTTTGCCGCTGCCTGCCGCTGCCTGCTGCTGCTTGCTGCTGCCTGCTGCCTGCTGCTGCCTGCTGCTGCCTGCTGCTACCTGCTGCTGCCTGCTGCTGCCTGCCTGCTGCTCCTTGCTGCTGCCTGCTGCTGGTGGCTGCTGCTGCTGCTGCTGCTGTGGTGCTGCTGCAATCAAACAGCCTCCAAAGCAAGAAACAAACAGCCAGACATCCTTTTCGAAACACATCCGAAACAGCAAAACACCACCTAATTTCGTACCCAAAACGTAGCAAAGGAACCCCAAAAAAGGGCCTAACGTCACTTCTGAAACCCTACTTAAAATTGCAACTTTGCCGCTGCCTGCTGCTGCTTGCTGCTGCCTGCTGCTGCCTGCTGCTGCCTCTGCTGGTGTCTGCTGTGCCGCTGCCTGCTGCTGCCTCTGCTGGTGTCTGCTGCTGCCTGCTGCTGCCTGCTGCTGCCTGCAGCTGCCTGCGGCTGCCTGCGGCTGCCTGCAGCGGCTTGCCTGCTGCTCCCTGCTGCTGCCTGCTGCTGGTGCTGCTGCTGGTGGCTGCTGCTGCTGCTGCTGGTGGCTGCTGCTGCTGCTGTGGTGCTGCTGCAATCAAACAGCCTCCAAAGCAAGAAACAAACAGCCAGACACCCTTTTCGAAACACATCCGAAACAGCAAAACACCACCTAATTTCATACCCAAAACGTAGCAAAGGAACCCCAAAAAAGGGCCTAACGTCACTTCTGAAACCCTACTTAAAATTGCAACTTTGCCGCTGCCTGCCGCTGCCTGCCGCTGCCTGCCGCTGCCTGCCGCTGCCTGCTACTGCCTCTGCTGGTGTCTGCTGCTGCCTGCTGCTGCCTGCTGCTGCCTGGTGCTGCCTGCTGCTACCTGCTGCTGCCTGCTGCTGCCTGCCTGCTGCTCCTTGCTGCTGCCTGCTGCTGGTGCTGCTGCTGGTGGCTGCTGCTGCTGCTGTGGTGCTGCTGCAATCAAACAGCCTCCAAAGCAAGAAACAAACAGCCAGACACCCTTTTCGAAACACATCCGAAACAGCAAAACACCACCTAATTTCGTGCCCAAAACGTAGCAAAGGAACCCCAAAAAAAGGCCCAACGTCACTTCTGAAACCTTACTATAAAATTGCAACTTTGCCGCTGCCTGCCGCTGCCTGCCGCTGCCTGCTGCTGCTTGCTGCTGCCTCTGCTGGTGTCTGCTGCTGCCTGCTGCTGCCTGCTGCTGCCTGCTGCTGCCTGCTGCTGCCTGCAGCTGCCTGCTGCCTGCTGCTCCCTGCTGCTGCCTGCTATCCTGCTAGAATCCTGCTAGAAATCGAATCCAATCCAATCCATCAAATGTTGACGTCCCTTCTGGATCTTGTTAAAAACAAAGCAACTGCTGCTGCAGGCTGCCAAAACGTACCCCTCGCCACACCGAAACACCATGACCCTGAAGGACGGAACGACCTCCAAATCAATCGCAAGAACAAGTTCCCTGGGGGCCGAAACGTCCCTTCTGAAATCCTACTAGAAATCCTCTCTCCTCTCTAATCCTGCTATCCCTTCTCCTGCTATCCTGCTAGAATCCTGCTAGAAATCGAATCCAATCCAATCGCCACAAACTGCTCTGCTACTGCTACTTGTGAGCGAAATCATTCGCAATAACAAGCTACCCGGAGGCCGGCTTTACTTCTCCTGCTGTTGCTGCTGCTGCGCCGACGGCGGTAGTAGTCCGAAACAAGAGTCAAAAGTATTATTCCCTGGCGCGCTCCCCCTTGCGTCTGCCGGGGTCGGCGGATAGTCCGAAACAAGAGTCAAAAGTATTATTCCCTGGCGCGCTCCCCCTTGCGTCTGCCGGGGCCGGCGGATATTGCAAAAGGTTTTACGCGCTGGAAAAAACCAGTCGAAACAGAAACCTTGTGCTTACTTCCTTCAGAAACTATTTCCATGAGTGAGGCTGCTGCTTTCGCCCGCGTTCATTGCAAAGACAATGAAAAACATGTGTGGTTGCTGCAAGGCTGAAAAAAAGCGATACTTTCAACCAAATCCCAAACAATGAAAAAAAACAACATTGAAAAGTTATGAAAGTTACAACAGGACTTAACATCGGTGCAAGATAACTTAGTTATAACTTCGTTATAACTAGATAAGTTCGAAGAGCTGCCTAAGTGCAGTTGTCTCTCAAGCTCTTTGGCCCAAATTCTGCGAACCATGACGGATCCCAAGCCTAAGCAAGCCATATTGATCCAGCGGCAATGGGTCAACAAGATCTTCGATCCGGATCCGGAAAGGAGGAAGACATGGGAGATTCGGAGCTTCAATACTGAAAAGCGTGGCTTGTTCGCCGTTGGGGTCACTGGTGAGAGCAAATTGGAGGGTGAAGTTGAGCTGGTGAATAGCTATCGGGTTGCAGAAAAGGTTGATGGAAAATGGCAATGTGTGAACGACGAGAACGAGTCTGAGTTGAACTACCTCTTCAGCCCTGGGAACTACTTCAAAGCCGGTTGCAATGAGCAGAGTGCCCCCGCTTACCTGCAGAACAAAACCGTGCTGTATGCTTGGGAATTCGCCAGTGCAGTGAAGTATTGCACTCCAAAAAAGTGGCACAAACGAGATGGCGCTGTGGTGTTTGCCAACATCGTTGACAAGAAGAAGGAAGACAAAAAGACGGCAAAACAGGCGCCCAAGACCAAGGCCAAGGCGACGACGAAGAAGACTAAGAAGTGACCAACTTTAAACCTGACCTGCACGAGGTTTGAAAAAAAGCGCATGCAGCAGTGCAGCAGTGCAACTTGTTCATGACATGATATGGATGGTGAACATGAAAGTGACTTACTTGGAGAAGTAGGGCAACTTGTTCATGAAATGATATGGATGGTGAACATGACAAAGTGACCAAAGAAGGGCGACTTGATCATGAAATGATATGGACGATTGGCATTGCATGAAGGCCCAAAGTGCACGATGTCGGATCGCACTCGCTTCGTTGCCTGCCATGACTTGGAGGCGTGCTGGCAGCATTTGCTTGGATTGGAGTTCTTCGAACTGAGCCAGGTTGACTTTGAAATGGAAAATTGCCGAGAGATGCTCATGTGGGTGGCTCCTATAATATTCGAAACCTGCTGAAGTGCGAGTGCTTGTGGAAGAGCATTGCCGTTTTGACTGCTGGCCCTGAACAGGTCTGGCAGCAGGAACGTGATTTGCCTGACGGCTGGAAGTCCACCGGGACCCGAACCTGGGACCAGAACCCGGGACCTGAATCCGGGACCCGAATCCGGGACCCGAATCCGGTCCCGAATCCGGGGCCCGAATCCGGGACCCGAATCCGGGGCCCGAATCTGGCGCACGGATCCGTTGGTGAGCCCATTTCCTGGTCCACTGAGTGAGGCCTTTGAAACGGCCAGATCTTGTTTGGATGACAGCTTCAACTTGCTGAGTGAAATTCACTCATGTGATTAGACTTGGGTCTTCGGCGTAGACTTAGTGCTTCGTTTGCGATGGTTGTTTAAAAACTGGGCTGCTTCGTCTTGCGTTTGTTGGCCATGCCCTCCACGTTGGCCATGCCCACCACGGCCCGACATCATTGCCGGGCTATGGAGGGCAATGGCTAAGTTGAGACGTGTGTTGAAATTTCACAACGGGATTGTTTATGGTTTATGGCTGTCAACAACCCAACTTATCAAGGACATGCTGCACAAATACAAGATATATATATATATACTGTATATATTTCACCCCGGGAGGTATTGTTGTCCACCGACTTTTGAAAACTTCAATTTTTCAAATAAAATGAAAAAGCTGCAAGCTTTAATTTTTCTATCTAAGAGGCTTTGTAAAAATGTTGACGGAACATGATGACTGATCATTGGTCATGATGACTGACTGGACTGATCATCAGTCTTTAAAGTTGGGCATCTGATCATCATCATCACGGCTCGGCATTGTTGACAATAATTTATGATGACTTACTGATCATCATCATTACTGCATCATGCAGCGGGTTGACAGGACAAAGCCACAAAAATGCAACCACAGCAACCACTATACAGCAGCAAGGCTGCCTTGAGGAGCTGCTGCTTGCGTGGTGGCTGGCTGTCGTGTGGCAGCCGCAGTACACAGATTTCCTGGAGGAGCTGCTGCGCACGTGGTCGCCGCTGGCCCGCGGCTGGCTGTCGTGTGGCAGGCGGAGTATACAGAGCTTCCTGGCGCGTGGCCGCCGCTGGCCCGCGGCTGGCTGTCGTGTGGCAGGCGGAGTGCAGGCCCGCGGCTGGCTGTCGTGTGGCAGGGCGCAGTACGCTGGCCCGCGGCTGGCTGTGGCAGGCACGGTACACAGAGCCTCCTGGAGGAGCTGCTGCGCGTGTGGCCGCCGCTGGCCCGCGGCTGGCTTTGGTGTGGCAGGCGCAGTACACAGAGCTTCCTTGAGGAGCTGCTGCGCGCGTGGCCGCCGCTGGGCCGCGGCTGGCTTTTGTGTGGCAGACGAGCTTTCCGGGAAAGGTGCAGTACACAGAGCCTCCTGGAGGAGCTCTGTGCTGGTTCTCACACCATCTTTCACACACCACTTTGTCACACACCATCTTTTACACACCCTCTTTCACACACATCATCTTTCACACACAACTTTGTCACACACCATCTTTGACACACAACTTTGTCACACACCACTTTGTCACACACCATCTTTCACACACACAACTTTGTCACACCACCTTGTCTTTCGCACACAACTTTGTCATACATTTTTCACACACCATCTTGCACACACCACTTTGTCACACACCATCTTTCACACACAACTTTGTCACACCCTCTCTTTCACACACAACTTTGACACACACCATCTTTGACACACAACTTTGTCACACCACCTTGTCTTTCACACACAACTTTGTCATACATTTTTCACACACCATCTTCCACACACCACTTTGTCACGCGCCATCTTTCACACACCATCTTTCACACACCATCTTTGTCGCACCACTTTGTCACACACCATCTTTCACACATCATCGTTCACACCACTTTGTCACACACCACCTTTCACACACCATCTTTGACACACCACCTTTTACACACCATCTTTCACAAATCATCGTTCACACACCATGTTTTACACACCATCTTTCACGCACACTTTGTCACACAACTTTGTCACACACCATCTTTCACACACAACTTTGTCACACCACCTTGTCTTTCACACACAACTTTGTCATACATTTTTCACACACCATCTTCCACACACCACTTTGTCACGCACCATCTTTCACACACAACTTTGTCACACCCTCTCTTTCACACACAACTTTGACACACTATCTTTCACACACAACTTTGTCACACACCATCTTTGACACACCAACTTTCACACACATCATCTTTCACACGCAACTTTGTCACACACCATCTTTCACACACAACTTTGGCACACCTCATCTTTCACACACCACTTTGTCTCACACCATCTTTCACACAACTTTTTTTCACACACCATCTTTCACACACCAGTTTGTCAAACACCATCTTTCACACACCATCTTTGACACCACATCTTTGACACACACCATCTTTCACACACTGTCACAGACCATCTTTCACACACCACTTTGTCACACACAACTTTGTCACACACCATGTTTCACACACCATCTTTGGCACACACCATCTTTCACCACACCATCTTTGTCACACACCACCTTTCACCACAGCATCTTTCACACACAACTTTGTCACACACCATCTTTCCTCCACCTCCTCCTTTGTCTTTCCTTCCTTCCCCGTTCCCGCTACAACATTTCTTGCTCATTGTTGGAAGAAGTTGACTTGTGGGGTTTTCCGGTCCTTGAATTACACTCAGTTATTTTACAGTGATGTCTGCCTTTAAATTTTGAGTTCTGATTTGATTTTGTCACTCCTGCAGCATGGCTGATTTTTTCGATAGATCCCGGCGCGTTGCCACTTCGCTCGTGTATAGCACCCGGCATTGGCACAACTGGAGGCTGATGGTTTCAGCCGCACAGAGCAGTTGAGAAATGAGATTGGCACAACTGGAGGCTGATGGTTTCAGCCGCACAGGGCAGTTGAGAAATGAGATCAGGAGACCGCACCCGGTCGGATACTTATTGATACGGAAGCCCAATGCCTGGATGTGGTGATGGGGTTGCATGGTGCAGGTTACGTACTGCATGAAGCCATGGCAGACATGGAGACCGTTTTCAAGTGGACACAGAAATTCTGGGGAGTTTGATGTTGACCGCAGAGAAGATAGGAAGTCAGCATTGCGGTATAGGCTGTATAGGAGCCTACGCCGACTCCGGCGGCAGATGTCTATGATGAACTCCTTGGAATGGATGTTAAGCTGAAGGCACGCGTCCCGAAGGCGCAGTACAGGATGCAGGTGAAGTTTCCTGGCTCCAGCAAGTCCGGCCTGGAGAACGCCGCAAGGGAGCACTGGATCTGCGTCCTGCATGGTTGGCTATATACGTTGAGGAAGCGGAGCTCCCAACTGTGAAGGTGGCTACGGAGGCCAGCAATCCGATCGAGATCATGAAGCGGGCCTTCGGGAACTGCAGAATGGAAACCTTGAGGAGTCGGGCGCGCACCTGGGCCCGTGTCAGAGACTGGATGATCGTGTTTGCCGGAGATCCTTTTCCACGGGATGTGTCATATATGCTTGAATACCTTTTGTTTCTCGTCCAGGAGGAGGCACCTCGTTGCTGCAGCGGCCTTAGCAGTCCTTGAAGAAGCAGGACAGGTGCCTTCTGACATGAGGATCTCAAGTATGGGAGCCTGGACTCCGGGTGTGAAATCACGCATAGCGGAACTTGAGCAGGGCAAGACCAAGACGAAGAGGGCTCCCCCACCGTCGGTGGCAATGATCATATCGTTGGAAATCACGGTCATGAGCCTCCACTTCCCAGAGTCTTTCAGGGCTATGGCTTGGGTGATCCTCCTATGCACTTGAGCCTGCTTGACTGGTTGAGATGCGGCCTTGACTTGTGGGATGCATTTGGCCACAAGGCCAGGGACTATTTCGTCACGGATCAGAAGATGGAGTCAGTCATCCCAAAATTTGCACCGGTCCCGGTGGAGAAAATGGCGCTTTACATCAGGCAAGTCTTCTTGCACCTCGGTGCGCCGGTGAAGCCCAGATTTCAGCCTTGGAGGCACTGGGAGGAGACCCCTATGATGGACCCGGTCGGCATGCTTTATTGGACCGGCCACTCCATGAGGCACTTCCTTCCCACAGTGGCGTCTGCCATAGACATTGGGAAGGAGCAACGTAACTACGTAGGTCGCTGGCACGTGAACCTGCATCAGTCGGCAGATTACGTGCACACTTCGAGGCAGATTGTTCTGCAAGTTCAGGAGGCCGTCTACAAAGCCATCGTCGAGGGGAAGCCAAGCTACGATGAGTCAGAGCTCATGGAGGACTTCGAATGCTTCCTGGTGACGAAAGGCAGATACCCTGCTGAGTGGGTAAAACACCACACAGTGTGGAGAAGGGTGGACGGCGACCTGGTGGGCGCTGGCCTACCTTGGAGGTGGATGTGATGGACTCCGAGGTTTGGGGGATCAGTCGATCCAGGAGAAACAACCAGAGGACGATGCGAAAGGAAACAACGTCCAAGAGGATCAACCTTCGGAGTTGTCCTCACCCTTCTTCGTCACGATCAGCCTGCACAGCGGTTTCCGGAGATTACATAAGTCTGGTTGCTGGGGGACGTTGCCCTGGACCTGCCACAAAGTGGAATATGTTTCAAGAGTGGCGGAGGGGGTAGCTGATGCTGTCTGCAAAATTTGCCAAAGGGCAAGTGGAGGAAAGATGGAAGAATCGGCCTCAAGCTCCTCGGGGTCGTCTTCGTCAACCGACTTGGAGGACGATGCTGCACTGGACCAGAATTCCAATCAGGCGAATCAGCCTGTGGATCAGAAAGAGATCTGACTCCTGAAGCTCCGAAGCTGTTGCAAAATGGATGGAATGTGGTGTTAGCTTGGGCTCAGTCGCCATTCATTCAATTCAGTTTGGAAACCACATTTGTTTCAGTCCTGTCAGCTTGTGCACCTTCATGCGATAGGCAGAAGTTCAGGAGATATTCACAGGTTTTACCCAGTGAATCCTTCGTGCGCACTTTGCCATGGGGGATCCAGCCGCGTGGCTTCACGCCAATGTTGACGCTGATCTCAGGTGCAATATGACATTGGTCAGCACTATCGCACCATCAAGAGATTTTCATCGATGGCAGACGATCGTGCAGGGCTCAGAGGAGCGTTACAGGGTGATTTTCAGATGAGGCCCGATACAGCGGCCAACGGGGCATCGATCGCCTCACCGATCTGGGGGTTGCCTTGTTACAGGCCACCCAAAACTCTGGGCTCAAGGAGTTGCAGTTCACATCGCCGATCACGTTCGCAGCGATGCAGCGGCCCTCCAAGTGCGAGCCCGTCAGGTTCAAATGCCCGTGGACAGAGCAAGGGCTCCGGTGGCAAAGGCAAGTCTGGCAAGGGCAGAAAGGGGAAAGGTGCGAAGCAGCATCAAACGACCTTCCTGCCGGGCACAAAACTGGAGCTGATTACCCGACCCACACAACAGACGGGCAAGAGATCTGCTACAGGCACAACATGAAGGGCAAGAAATGTAACGGCAAATGCGGCCGTGTCCATGTGTGCAGGGTCCGTGGCTGCGGGCAGCAGCACTCGGCAAGCGAACATCCGAGCGACATCTGACAAAGCGTGGACGAGACAGCGGAGTTTCACAAGGTGGAGCAGGAGAAACATTTTTGCAATCCACAAAGAGCCGAATAACGGTGTTTCACGGCCACAACTTAAGGTGGTGTGCATTTTTGCAGGGCATCGCCGAAGAGCTGATGTCAGGGAGCATTTGGAGAAGCTTGCACAAAAACATTGTTTTGAGTTGGTGTTGCACGAAGTTGATCTTGTTCGGGGGGAAGACCAAGATGTTTTGGATGAGGTCTTCTGGTCCAATTTGATCAGTTTCATCAAGAGTTTCCGCCCATTTTGCATCATTGCCACCGCCTTGCTCCACATACAGCCGCGCACGACACCTTTACAAACGATTCCCTGGCCCTGGCAAGCGGGTGAAAGCACAACAAGGCACTGCTTTGGCCACCAAGGCCTGGGAACTTTGTGATTTGGCAGGTGAAGTGGGTGCCAGATACTTACTGAATTTCCAGAAGACCTAGCCACGGACACAGGCGTCCCTGCATCGCTGTGGCAGATGCAACAGTTTTCAGGCAATTTGGTGAAGCACGAGTGAAAACATTTGCGCTTTTTCAGTGCGAGTTTGGGGCGGCAACATCAAAGCCGACATGCTTCATGTCGGACCTGGATCACTTTGAAGGCAATATTTACTTTGGCACCCCAGAGTTTGGACCTGGTTGGAAGTACCGTGGCCCACTTCCAAAAGGTTGCCCTCACCCAGGTCAGCATGGCGCTTTGATTGGAACCGATGAGCACGGTCAATGGAAGACCGCGCCGGCGGCCCATTAACCGCGCCCTTTGTGCGCCTTTTGGCAACTGCACAATTTACAAGACGTGGGCAGACACCTCTTCTGCGTCCTTGGGGTCCTTTCCTGCAGAGGTGTTCGACCAGATGCAGATGGAGGAGGACAAACCGCCTGAGGATTCACAGCCACCGGTCAACATAGTTTCAGGCTGCCAGGGCCCCCCTTTGACAGCAAAATATGCAGGAAGATCAGAGCAGTTTTGCGATGGTATGGGCCTCTGCAGTGAGGGCCGCTGGCATCCTAGGCTGCGTCAGTTGGAAAGGAGTGCAGAGCAGAGAAGCTATTGTGACGGCGGCGATTATCGACAGTTTTTGCAAGAGGAAGTTAGGAGACTTGGCAAAGGCCTCTTTGAAGTTAGCTTTGGGTCGCTACCAGGAGTCACCTTTTACGGCAGCGGATATGGCAGAGCTGCGCTCGGAGTGGTTCAAATTGCTCCCAGACCAGGAGAAGGCCAAGGAGGTGACAGTTGGCCAGCCCTTCTTGCTTCACGCTTTGGCCCAGTCCCTGCGCCTCATGGGCGATCCTGGCACTGAAGTCATTGATGGGGCCGGCACTTCAACTTTTGTGGAAGGGGTCCATTTGGGACACCTACAGCCGCTGGGGACAACACCGCAGATCTATCGCCCTCGTGTGAAGGAACCCTGCTACGATGAAACAGATTGGGCTTTATGTATGAACAACTATTTTCGTGGCAGCGAGGAGGAGGCTGAAAGGACTTTGGAGGCACACTTCGTGAGGAAGAACTTGAGGGCAGAATAAAGCCAGTGTCGGAGAAGGAGACGGCCAAGCAATTCCCCGGAAAGTCCCTGCGCATTGCTGCTCAGGGCATCTTGAATAAGCCTGATGGGGGACACCGCATCATTCATGATGGCACCCACGGCGTCAGGCTCAATAACGAGATTCAGGTGCTTGACAGGCTTGCATGTAGCAAACTTCAGTACAAGACAGCTTGTATGACACCACACGTCATACGACACTCAGCAGCGAGCAACGACAGTTACCACCGCAGACACAACCTTGCAGAAGTTCAAAAACGAGGCAGGTGGGAAAGCAAAAGAGTGTTGGTAGATACTCAAAACATGCTCTCCTTTTGCATCAATGGAAGCAAGCGCATCCCTCTGGAAACGATCTCAGCATTTTCAGACTGCGTTCCTGACCTCGCGGCGACAGAGCGGTTAGACCACGACATGAAATGAGAATGGGCGAGCAGAAGCTGTAGACTGACTATCAGATGAAGCTGAAAAGTGGCCAGCATGACAGCTGAAACAACAGCTGAAATGATGGCAAGTTCCGAATCTTTTTCAGCTGGCACAGTGCCACCCTGAAATAGCACATCATACGCTGGGTAGCACCAACCATTGCCATTGATGGATATTGTTCCGGAGAGCCAGTTGGAATGGATGTCAGGCTTTATAGTAGAGAGGCGTTGCATTGCGTCCCAAATGGAAAGAGTATATATTGAGTTTACATGCATGGAATTCAGGAAAAAGAACATCATGGGAAAGATGTGAGACGCAGACACTTCGCACACCTTTGCAACCAAAAAGCCACAATTGTTTTTTCATGTTTTTCCCTAGATCATTGTCATGTGCTGTTGCTTTGGTCCAAAGTATTGGCACTGTACAGTACTGTACAGTAGTACAGAGTACAGCTGTTCAAACTGAGCTGTCGCTGCTGTCTTTCAGGCCACCGCCAAGTACGCCAGCTGCCCCGCAAAAGGCATTTGTGGGCCCTGTGGTCCTGTGGTAATGAGATTTGTGACTGCAAATCTTGAGGATAATGCTTCTTTGCCAGAAAGAGGTCTCTCATGGTCTCTCAGTCACTCCTTGTCGGTACTTTCCAGCCTTGTTGGCGCCGGCTGTTGAGTAAGGAAGCAGTTTCTGTTTCATTCATGGCACAACAGCATGTGCTGGAATTTTCCAAATAAAAATGATGCAATTGCCGTGATGCAGCCATCTGCAGCCTTTGCAACGCTCCGATCTACTAGTCGCTGCTGACATGGCAGGAGTCGCGCCGCAAGCGCCGTGCCGCCCAAGAGGCCGCTGAGGACAGTTGTTTGTTGAGGTTGCTCGATGTTGCTCGCTGACCCCCGTTCCACATGCTTCAGATTTTACCCGTCATGTTGATGAGTCCCAGTACTGCGTGTGGTTTCTTCAGGGGTAGCAGAGGAGAAAACTCCAGGCACAACTGCGAATCCCAAATACCACACTGACCACATGTCATGGATCATTATTTTTTTGGCAATTGGTTTCAGTTTCAGCACATGATTTTGTGGGCGTTTGTTTGACTAAGCCGGTGGAAACTCTAGCTGCGAAGGAGATGGCATCTTCTTCGCTGACTACAAGCAACTCGAGCGAGATTGTCAGAGTGTTTCGTGAATGAACAATAAATTAAAATTGTCAGACAGTATCAGGCTATTTGGATGATTCAGTGCGACTCAGTGCGACCTTAAAATATCCTTTGGAGATACCATCCAAGTACTTGTAGCCCCAGATCGGGTTTGGAAATGTAGCAAAGTAAGAGCATCCGCAAGAGTGCACCTTCAGGTGACATAACCCGGTCACATGACACAACGGGTGTCGTTTCTAGAACATGGCATGCAGGGTGCGCAATGGCAGCTGTACGGTGTTGTAGAATCCTTTTCCATTCGGGCATCCTTGGTCCCTGGAATTGTGGCAGGGTGTGTTCATACTTGTTTCCTATTCCCTAAATTCATGCTGGCTGTATCGAAAGTGGGAAACAAGGAAGCTCTGCGTTCCTTTCCGAACTCTACTGACTCTGTTTGACTATTCAAGCATTTGATTATATTATATTCATTCTGCTGAAGTTCACACGGGAGTAATGCAATGCTTAAGTGACTGTGCAAAGTGCAATATGCAGAACATTATTTCGTCAGGGCCTGTCAAGACCTCAAAGATCCCATTGAATGCTGATTTCTGTAGGCACTGTAGGGTCGTGATATTGCCAGTCTATTTGAAATACTGGCTTTGGTAGCATTCGTTCAAAAGTTTAGATTGTTATCCTCTATCTAGCAAGTTATTTTCTAAGAGTCAACTACAGCAATTACAGTATGTTCTCCATATAGGATGACTGAGCCTGTTGATAAATGCGCCATTGACCACTGCGCCATTGTTGAGTACTGTAAACAGAGCAACAATGGAACACACCCACTCCTCGCATATCCAGATCTCATCCAAATCTGCACGGCAGGTATGTCCCAGCTTCACATTCGTGAGGAGCCTCCAGCTAAAAGAGCTGGGACTCCTAGCAACGATGAGGTACCTCTTAAATCTCTGAAAGGTGGTGTTTCGTGGAAATCAGTCCATGAAGTCCATGGCAACTGATGACCCTCATTGAACTAGCTACAAGATGCTACAAGCATCTACAAGCATCTACAAGCCTTTTGCACACGCAGATGTCATGCTGTTCAAGTCCTTCGATTCTCAGACCATCGTCCAACCAGGGTCGAAGCATGTCCAAGCTTGTGTCACCATCGTAGGTATGTTGCTGTATGCAGGGAGGAATTGGGGATTGTTTTCGGAATATTGACTCAGAGCTTTATGATGGTGTAAAGGTGGGTCAATAGGTTGAGGAGCACGATTGAGATGAAATTTCCGTCGCGACTTGCAAACGAGTCTGTGAATAGATGTGGAATGTTGAAGTACCTTTGCCTGGATGGAAGTCAAAGGATCAAGCACAATTCTTTCAGAGTGGTTTGCCTTAGAATATGACTTAATATATAATATTTAATATGTGTGCACTGTGTGCACTGTGTGCACTGTGTGCACTGTGTGCACTGTGTGCATCTTGTTTCACCTTTATTTACGCAACACGACACCAATCCCGAGGCCTGCCGGATTCCTGAGGCCTAGAGTTGAATAGCTATGACCAGGGAGATCCAGGGAGTGTTTTTTTGTACAGCTGTACTGTTTACTTTCCATGCTCAGTTCTCTTACCAGGCACCGTATCTCAGGGAAGGTCCTGCAGACCCTCTGATTTTAGAAACAAAGACATTGTCATAGCCATTGCCCTTTCAGGACATGATTTCGGGCGAGGAGATGATGGTAATGGATGATGGCAATCGTAGGTTCTGCAAGACTGCTGTAGGTGTGATGGATCCCTTTCCATCGGTACTGGTATTTAGAAATTGAATGAAATTGACATATGTATTTGAGCAGTTTGATCATGTTTGAAGGTGCTATAATCAAGGACATGATACACTATATATATATATATACATGGTCCCATCGCGCAGAAGCCAACTTCCAAGCCTTCCACACCGCAAACACCGCCTCGACGGCGCGATCCGTTTGCCTGGTGTCCCAATCATATTTCACTTGAGCATTTGGTGCACAGCTGAGAAACATGAAGATCATGAAGTCATGAAGTGTGTTTTCTTAGGCTCCTAAAAAGATTGCCATTTGTATGAGATACATGCACTGGTTCTTAAATGACTAATGTTGTTAGGGGAGTTGTAGTTCTCAGGTTCTCTGAATAAATGGCATAGGCTGAACAGGTTCACCACGAAAGTCAGGGAACGTAGAGATAGAATAGGATGATATAGAAATACAAAGTACGATATAGTCGAATTCCCCAAATAATATGCACCGCCACATTTTAGCACCATTTTAGCAGTGTCAACTCCCCTGTGGTTACCATCTGAGCAACCAGATCGCGCATCTTCTGAGGCACCGCGAAGACGAAATGGCAAGTTGCTCGGCTTGGATGACTCGTTTGGACGTCAAGTTGCATTGATTGGCATTGAAAAAAGCATTGATTGGTATAAACGGTATAAATGTTCCTTTCCAGTACTCAAAAAGCTTTATACTCTCCAACATCCGGGAATCGAGCACTCAGCAGAGACCTTCGCCATTGAGAAAGCCCAGTTCTCTGGGGGTTGTGGAATGTATTGACTGGCGTACTGTGACAGGAATATGTTGATCGAAGGAAGTTTAGAAGTCAAACTTCCGACAATATGGACAGATGAAAAGCAGAGCAGGGAAGAGGCAGAGAGAAGAGAAAGATTAGAAGAAAGAAGAGTAGAAGAGAAAGAGTAAGAAGAAAGAAGATGCAGATGCGAGAAAAGGTAGGAAAGTCGCGAAACACTGTGTTTTTTCCAATGATTTGGGGCTCCGGAGGGTCGAAAAGTAGGCTCGCTAAAGCGGCAGGTGCGGAGCCAGCTGGCCAGATGAGAGATGAAAAATTGCACGCCGTTGTGGCGCGAAGCACATTTGCAAGTCAAAATGTACAAAACACCTGGGTCTCGGAGCACTTTTGGAAGTTGAGATGTCGAAAAAGTGCACGCCGTTGTGGCGCGAAGCACATTTGCAAGTCAAAATGTACAAAACACACCAGGTGCGGACCACGTTTGGAAGTTGAGATGTCGAAAAAGTGCACGCCGTTGTGGCGCGAAGCACATTTCGAAGTCAAAATGCACAAAACACACCATTGTCGGACCACTTTTGGAAGTTGAGATGTCGAAAAAGTGCACGCCGTTGTGGCGCGAAGCACATTTCGAAGTCAAAATGTACAAAAACACCACATGTTCGCGCCACTTTTGGAAGTTCAGATGTCGAAAAAGTGCACGCCGTTGTGGCGCGAAGCACATTTGCAAGTCAAAATGTACAAAACACACCAGGTGCGGACCACGTTTGGCAGTTGAGATGTCGAAAAAGTGCACGCCGTTGTGGCGCGAAGCACATTTCGAAGTCAAAATGTACAAAACACACCATTGTCGGACCACTTTTGGAAGTTGAGATGTCGAAAAAGTGCACGCCGTTGTGGCGCGAAGCACATTTCGAAGTCAAAATGTACAAAACACCACATGTTCGCGCCACTTTTGGAGGTTCAGATGTCGAAAAAGTGCACGCCGTTGTGGTGCGAAGCACATTTCGAAGTCAAAATGTACAAAACACCTGCAGGGTTTCGGACCACTTTTGGAGGTGCAGATATCGCTTCGGTTCACTACACTACATTGCACTACACTACACTCCACTACACTGCACTGCTCTACACTACATTACACAACACTACAACTACACAACTACACTCCACTACACTCCACTACACTCCACTACACTCCACTACACTCCACTACACTGAATCACACTACATTACATTACACTACACTACACTACATTACACTACACTACACTACCTTCCACTACACTTCACTACAGTACACTACACTCCACTACAACTACAACTACAACTACACAACTACACTCCACTACAATACACTCCACTACACTAAATTACACTACACTACATTACACTACACTACACTACACTTCACTGCACTACACTACATTACACTACACTACACTACCTTCCACTACACTTCACTACATTACACTACACTACACTCCACTACACTACAACTACAACTACGAATTCACAACTACACTCCACTACACTCCACTACACTAAATTACGCTACACCACACTACATTACACTACACTACTCTACATTCCACTACACTACACTACATTACACTACATTACATTACACTGAATTCATTGCACCACAGATAGACAGGTCGACAAATAGACAGGTCGACAGGTAGATAGATAGATCGATAGATAGATAGATGGATGGATAGACAGGTAGACAGCTAGACAGATAGACAGATGAAAGAGAGAGAGAGAGAGAGATAGATATAGATAGATAGATAGATAGATAGATGGTTTGGTTAGATTAGATTAGATTAGATTAGATCGATAGATAGATCGATAGATAGATCGATAGATAGATAGATCGATAGATAGATAGATAGATACATAGAAGATAGGTTGGTAGGTGGGTAGATAGTCAGAGAAAGAGAGAGAAAGAGAGGAGACCTCAAGCACCTTTCGGTCCATCAGTGGATTCGCTCTGCCATCCCTGATTCACAACAACCAATCTCTCCTATAGGTTTCCTATTTTTGAAACTTCCGCCACCGCCTTGCGCGGTACTATTGGTAATCAATGATAATCTTAAATATGGGAACTTCTATCAACCAACTCGTTTATGAGCAGATGGCAGAATATGGAAGAGGGTCTTAAACACTGCTGATGCGACTGCTCATACGTCATTTTTTGTGTAGGACTTGGCACTGTTTTAGGAGGCATTTTGAAGATGCCTTCACTGGCAACAATGCTGCAAAACCCAAGATATATTATGAAATGAGAGAGGCATTATTTGATTGATTTGATACTATACTATATAGTAATATCCAGTTTGTTTGTGCGTTTGGCACTGTGCACATGCAACAGCATGGACCCCTGCAGATGGATGACACGCACAACATCGTGCGGTGCTACTTTTTTCATGGCTCAAGAAAAGGAGCTTTCTTCATTGGGCTGGTGTGTGAGGACCTAAAGGGTTGCGTAGCCACTGGAACCCATAACAGAAGCCCCCGTTCGCAACCGCAGGTTATGAGCCCAAAGAGGTTCTGAAGCCATGTCTCTGATGCAACGCCGACGTGCGGCTGAGGGAGTCGATGGTGGAGGAGAAACAGCAGACGGAAGGACTGCTGACCAATTTCTGGATGACCTGATGGAGGATTTGAACAATGCCTCATCAGGAACAGCTGCAGTGAGGTCAGTGCGGGTGGTGGAAGGAAGTGCGCAAGCCCAACCTGAAGATGGAGCCCAAGAGGTGGTCGTGGCTGGAGCTGGTGGCCCACAGCCAGGTCATAACGGGGGAGCCCAAGGTGTGATGGAGGGTTTGTCACCAGACCAACAGGCCGTACTTCGACAAGCTGCTGAAGTTCTTCGGACTGGGGTGCTGCTGCAGTGGCAGGCTGCTCCGCCGGCTGCTCTGGTGGATGCAGGAAGGCGACCCGAACATCTTCCAGGGGGCCAACAACAAGCTGAACGAGCTGGAGGCATGGATCCAGGTGAAGGCCAACGAGGCGATCAAAGAGCTCAAGGGGTTGGTGACGGATGTCTTTTGGGTCCTCTTGCACTTCCTGCCGGCGGCTTGGAGCCATTGGTGCTTCGACCTGAAGGCCTCCCTCCTGCTCCACAAGGTGATCCTGTGGTTTTGGGTCCCGCTGGACCGCATGGAGGTGCTGAACAACAAGGGCATCCTTCTGCACTGGTGCAACATGCTGGACATCAACCTGGTTCTGGTCAACTTCTTCGGCATCCTTCTGATCCTCATGGGGTACCGGGTACAAGCCGCGATGAGGACACCAACGGAATCCGTTTTGGAGCGACCGGGCTATGGCTGGAGGTGATCAACATGCTGCCAGTGGACCACATGGCGATGGCGCCCAACGAGCTCTATCATCAGGACGGGTGAAAACAGCTGATGGTTTAACCCACAAAGACCTGTTGGATCTAGAGGCTCTTAGGGTTCAGGGTTTGAAAGAAGTTGAAGCCCAAATTCAAAGGGAAATGGAAAAACCCTGAGCATCCGATATTGATTACAATCAATATGGGGCAAGCACTTTTGATTTCAATGTTTTTTCAATATAAAATATTGATTTCAGAGCCCTTGGTGTTATTTTTCTGTATTGATTTGTTTGCTGGGTTTGAAAAGCAAGCCAAAAATCAATATAAAAATCAATATAAAAATCAATATTTTCCAATGTTTCACTTGTCTTCCCTTTCCCTTTTGGACCCCAGACATTGCAGCACCAGCCCCCTCTTTTGGATGGTTGTATGTACAAATTTCAAGGCAAAGTGTTATCCTTTGCCAAGGATCAGGACCCTTTCTCAAGGATTAGCTCCATCACGCCCTTTTTCAAGGGATGTCCTTTCTCAAGGGATGCCCTTTCTCAAGGGCCTCTGGCAACTTACCCTTTTGCAAGGGTTCTATCCTTTTGCAAGGATCAGTGCTGGTATCTTTCCCTTTCCCAAGAGATGTCCAAAGAGCTCCAGGGCTAAGGTGGCAGTGCCCTTTTGCAAGGGGTCTCCTTTTGCATTAAGGAGCATCCTTTCTCAAGGATTGATTTTGGCAATTTCCCTTTTGCAAGGGACATCCTTTCTCAAGGATTGCTTGTGGCAAACTCCCTTTTTCAAGGGGCACCCTTTCTCAAGGGCTAGTCTTGGCAATTGCCCTTTTGCAAGGGCAATCCTTTTGCAAGGATTGTGTGCCAGGGTGTCCCTTTCTCAAGGGGCATCCTTTGCCAAGGATCAGCTCCACTCATCCCTTTTTCAAGGGGTGCCCTTTGTCAAGGACCATTGTTTCCCTTTCTCAAGGGATGGCAGCTTCCCCTTTCTCAAGGGGCACCCCTTATGCTCCATCCACCCTTTTGCAAAGGGTGCCCTTTCTCAAGGATCATCCCTGGCAGCCATCCCTTTCCCAAGGGGTGTTCCTTTCGCAAGGAATTATCCTTTTGCAAGGATTCAAAGGCCAAAGTTCATAATTGGGGTCCAGCTGATGTGGGGCACCCTGTCCATTTGTTTTGTGCTGCAGGGCTCTTTTGCAAGAGTTTCTCGCAATACTTGGACCAGGGCTGAGAGTCTCAGAGTTCATTGTTCTGCAACAAGGCAAAGTTCAGCTGCCCATATCTTTGGAATTGCCCTTTGATTACCCTTGGCCACAGGAAAGCTTGTGACCTGATAGTTGCAATCCAATGTTCTTGATGGGTAAGAAATTTGGCCAAGCCCAAGCTAATATGAGGCTGCACCACGGGAAACCCATGAGCAACTGGCTTCAGCCAAAGTGCAAAATATGTGAAGCCATCAGTGTTTTTCCTTTGGATCAAGCAGCTTTGGTCCAAAGAAAAGCTTGCCTCACCTACATTTTGCAGCCACCTTTCATGGTAGACCCCCCAATATTCTGTCGGGGGGTCCATGGTTGCAAGAACTCTGTGTCTTATTTCCAGCTGGCCCCTTTCCAGGCAAGCTGAAAGGCGTGTTGCTCATCACCCTTTCTCAAGGGCTAAGGGCTTTAAAACCCCAACCCTTTTTCAAGGAGTTTCCCTTTTGCAAGGGTTTCTCTATACCTTTAAAGGTTTGCCTTTTGCAAGGCTTGGCTACCCTTTTCCAAGGGTTGGAACTTGCCCTTTTGCAAGGGTTGGATCTTCTACAACTTTTCACACTAAACCTAAAGCTTTGAAGCAAAACAGCTGCAGAGGCATGCATGTCAGGTAAGCCTGTATGCCTGCCCATTTACCATTCCCTTTCCCACCTTCCCAAGCTGCAGCCAGCAAACTTTTTCTAGGCATGTGAAGTGTTTCACAGGCTTTGCTGCACAGAAGCCTTGAGGCTATTTCTAAAAACACTACCCTTTTGCAAGGGCTGGTTCCCTTTTGCAAGGGCTCCCCTTTTGCAAGGGCTCCTTTTGCAAGGGTTAGTCCCCCTTTTGCAAACGGCTGGTTCCTTCTTGCAATGACCAATACCCTTTTGCAAGGGTCAAAGGGAAGGCCTGTGCCACTTAATTTGTTGCAAGGGCTGTCATGAGCAAGTGGCTGTCCAGGGATTGTTCTTGGGAGAGGAGGGGTCCAAAGCTCCAAACCATCAAGCTGTCCCTGGATTCATATTCCACTCCATCACCATGTGTGAACAGAGGGATGGTGACTTGCTCCCACCCTTTTTCAAGGGTTGCTGGATGGTTAACCAGCCTGTCATCATCCCTTGCCAAGGTTTGTTCCCAAAATTCAGGCAGCTCATGAAGCTTGAAAAGTCTTTGAAAAACTTCTGGGTAACTCTCAGCCAATGCACTGAACATGGGGTGTGGGTAGAAAATCGCAACATCCTCATCAATGATTTTGCTGGTCTTGGGGTCAAAGCATTTGCATGTGACCAAGCCAGGCTCAGGCACTGACAGCTGGTTGCAGAAGGGCCTTACCAAAGGCCCTGTGGCAATTTCGTGGCTGCTCTTCAAAATTCCCAGCTGCTCCAAGAGTTGCAACTTCAGGATGGCTGCAACCATCAAGTGTGGCCAGGTTGGAGAGCTTTTGCACTCCACTGCAGAGAGCTTGCCATGTGCCCAAAGGGACAATAGCTTTGTAGCCAAGTTGCTGGGTGCAGAACTTGTGGATGGGGTGTCTCCTTCTGTGTCTGCACCCAGATCCATATCCTTCTTCCACCCTCTCAGCCTCTTTGCATTTTTCATGGCTGAGGAAGTGCCTTTTCACAAAGGCTCAGGCAGAAGAGCACTTGGCTGGACCTTTTTGCAAGGTCTCTCCCTGCAACCCTTTTGCAAGGGGTGTGGAAGCAGTCCTTTCTCAAGGATTGTCCTTTTGCAAGGGCTCTAGCCAGGCTGCTTTTGGTAAGACCTGCCCTTTTGCAAGGGTGTCCCTTTTGCAAGGGCTGTGCAAGCCAGCAACCCTTTTGCAAGGGTTTCCTTTTGCAAGGGGTGAGAGGCTGACCCTTTTGCAAGGGTGTCCTTGGCAAGGGTTTGCCTTTTTGCTCTACCTTTTTCCAAAGGTTTGCCTTTTGCAAGGCTTTGCCTTTTGCAAGGCTTCCTATACCTTTTTGCAAAGGTGTGCCTTTTGCAAGGCTTTGCTTCCCTTTTGCAAGGGTTGGAACTTGCCCTTTTGCAAGGGCTTAATCTTCTACCCTACCACCTACTAAACTAAACCTACAGTTTTGAAGCAAAACAGCTGCAGAGGCATGCATGCCACCTCAACCTATACATGCCTTTCCATGCATGCATTTCCCTTCACCATCTCCCCAAGCTGCAGCCAGCAAACTTTTTTCTAGGCATGTGAAGAAGTTCTCCTAGCTTCTATCTACCAAAATTGGATTTAAAAAAACTACCCTTTTGCAAGGGGCTTGCCTGACCCTTTTGGAAGGGCTGGCACCCTTTTGCAAGGGTTGGGACTGCCCTTTTGCAAGGGTTGGGGCTGCCCTTTTGCAAGGGCCAGGAAGCCTTTGGCAAGGGGTTACCCTTTTGCAATGGTCAAAGGGAATGCCTGTGCCACTAGCCATTTTGCAAGGGCTGTGCAAGCCAGCATCCCTTTTGCAAGGGTTATCCTTTTGCAAGGATCACCTGCTGGTAGAAGCTTTGCTGGCTGCCTTGTTGGCAAGCTGCTTCAGCTCCTTGGCCTCCTCCTTGGCTTGCTTGCACATATTGGCGCATTCCACCAATGCCTCTTTCAAGGTAGGTGGGCTTGGCTTCTTCAGGCGCAAGTCTTTCAACTTGTCCTGGACCTTTTTCAAGGCCTGAAGCTTCTTCTCAGTTTCATCTTTGGCCATCTTTGAGAGCCTGCTTTTGGCCTTTTGCAAGGTCTCTTCCAGTTCGTTGATGCACTTGCTGCATTCATCCCTTGCTCTTTTGGCTCTCTTGAGGTGTTTCTCAGGATCTTCATCATCCGACCCTTCTCCTCATCCTGCTCGTCATCCTCCACCTCCTGGTCCTTGATGGCCAATTGTTGGCTTTTCCCTTGGCCTTTTGCAAGGCCTTTGCCTTTTGCAAGGCTTGCAAGGCCTTGGCCTTTTCCAAGGCCTTTGCTTGTGTTCCCTTGTCCAAGGGATCCTTTGGCTCCATCTTGGCAGAGGCCCAGCACCCCAGTGTGGCCATCTGCCTGCCAAAGGCTGTCAAAGGCTTCCTCCTCCTGCTCAGCAGGATCATATTCCACACCCCTGGCAGTGGTTCTACCCTTACTGACCTTGAAGTTTTTCTCAAGGTCTTGGGTATCTGAGTACCCCCACACACCCCAGGTGGTGGGACTCTCTCTCCAGCGGATCCTGCCTGAGGCCAGACGAGCTTCAAACTCATCTTCTTCCCATATTTTCAGCATCTCCTTCTTGCTGATCCATTTCTCCCTTTTGTTCCAAGAGGTGCTGCCAGCAACCTCTTCCTTGACATGGAGAAATCTGCTTCCTGCAGAGCTCTTTTGCAGCTGCAAACCCCTTTTCCAGCTTGCCTCTCTGATCATGCTCCCCCTTTTCCAAGGGGTTTCTCTTCAAGTGGGTCTGGTGTTGGCTCCAGACCTTTGCATTCTCTGCAGGAGTCATGACCTTTTTCAAGGCCTTGGCAGCATCTTCTTCATCGCTGTGCTCCTCACAAACTGCAGCAACCTTCTCTTGCAAAGAAAGGTTGCCAAGTCTGTTGTGTTTCTTAGCACACAGCTTGCCCTTTTTCAAGGGCTTGTCCTTTTTCAAGGGCTTGTCCTTTTTCAAGGGCTTGCTGCCACTGCTGAGGAGATGCTTGCCCTTTGGCAAGGGCTTGCCCTTTGGCAAGGGCTTGCCCTTTGGCAAGGGCTTGCCCTTTGGCAAGGGCTTGTCCTTTTGCAAGGGCTTGTCCTTTTGCAAGGATTTGCCCTTTGGCAAGGGCTTGCCCTTTGGCAAGGGCTTGTCCTTTTGCAAGGAGTTGCCCTTTTGCAAGGGCTTGCTTTTCACAATTTTCTTTTTCAAAGGTTTTGCCATCTTGGAAATTGGCATGTTCTTCCTAAAAGTGTTTGAAGTTTAAAATGGCTGCAGGTGCATGAAGGGTTTAGTTCATGTGTGTGTGTGCATGTGTGTGTGTTGTACAAAATGTGTACAAAATTGTTTTTTAAAAAGAAACAAACAGAAAACAAACATATAATTAATATATTATATGGCATATAAATAGTTTTCTTGTCAAAACTACATAACAAATAAAAAACACCATGCATATATCATACACAAGCATGTTCATTAATAACTATATATTATATATATATATAAATGTACATTATTAATTTTATGTAATTATATTAAGTTATTTTAAATATCTATTATTTAATTATTTTGCATGTGGAAGAAAACCCGTGATTTTTCAACCAAACCAAAGCAATACATTAACACAAACCAAAGCAATATAAAACAATCATAGATAAAACATTTTTTATTTAAGCAAAACACGTGTTTTTCAATATGTTCCAAACCAAAACAAATTGGTGTTACTAACCATATAAAAACAATGTTCAACACATATAAATTCAGTACCAAAACCCATGTTCAACAAACATTGGTTACATTAACTTCAACTTTTTCAAGGTGTTGCAAATCTAAATCTCGTTTCAATCACTGGTTGTTGCATTTTTCAAATGAATTTAGTTTTGATGAATTTTGGTGAACTTTGATGAAATTTGATGAAAACCTGGTTTTCGTCAAATTCCATTAAAGTTCTGATTTTTTTCGAAACCTTGTTTTTTTGATGAACTTTGATGAAATTTGATGAAAGCCATGTTTTCATCTAATTTCATCAAAGTTCAATTTTTATTTTCAAAACCTTGAATTGTTTGATGAACCTGTTAATAAACAAATAAACTGATAGAATTGGATAGGATTGGATTGGCACTAATATTTTTAAAACATTTTTTCAATTTATAAACCTTTTCAAAACCAAAACAAATAGCTTAGATATAGTTCAATGTTTTTTTGGTGTACACAACAAAGCAGTAAGGCAACATTGCACTGTCAAACCTGTATTGGATTATATTGAAACTATACTGGAAATATTTTTGAAAATACATTGTATAATTTGAGGTAGATTCCAGATACTATTTGTGTCTGACTCTTAAAATAAATAATTTGAACACTTGTTTTTGTGCAATTAAGGATTCTCCCAACTGCATCTTAACATATTATATATCAATTCAAGCTTAATTCATGTTTTTTCAGGTATGAGTTCACTGGTTTTTAATTTTGGGTCAAACAGTTTAGTACTCTGTGTTTCTATGCTGTTTCAAATATCATTGTGGAATTTGTTTGGATCAAGAAACTGCAGAGTCAACAGAAACATAATCATCTGCCTGCAGCCTGAAACGGGCACCAAACAGCATTTGAGAAAACATATCAGTTTGCAAAAATTAACCTTGACACCTTAAATCTTGAATGTGTGTGATGTCCCTTTTGCAAGGGATAATGTTTAATTTGGTGTACCTTTTGCAAGGGGTTGACATTCTGGGAAAGATCGTATCTTTATTCCATTGCCGTTTTTTCCAATAGTATATGTGTTTCCTTGCTTTGTTGTTTTCGGGCCCATACAAAACTCAAAAAACATCAGGTTTTCAAAAGGCATATGTCCATGGCAAAGGTTTCTAATTTAAAAAACGGGTCGTGTAAAGTTGCACTTATTTATTTTTAATACATTAATTATTTGATTATGTTGATTTATTTATATTTATTTATTTCATTTTTTTGCTGCTTGCTACACATTTGCTAGCTTCTGTACAAACCACTGTTGGGCTGCAGCTACAAGTGGCCCTTTTGCAAGGGCTGAGCTATGGCTGAGGTTAACACACAACAAACAGAAACACACAATGTTTTTTTAATATCACCACATCTATATATATATATATATATGTATGTGTGTGTAAATACATGCATTTGTTATTGCAAATGCTGTGTGTAGACCTGAGCCACATGACCCTTTTGCAAGGGTTGCTCTTATTTGATCCTTTTGCAAGGATTATCCTTTTGCAAGGATTGGGGTGGGACACTGTCCCTTTTTCAAGGGGTATCCTTTTGCAAGGGTTGGGGTGGGACATCCCTTTTTCAAGGGGTACCCTTTTGCAAGCATTGGGGCCAGTCACCTACCCTTTTTCAAGGGTTATCCTTGGGGGTGGGGACACTTACCCTTTTTCAAGGGTTATCCTTTTGCAAGGGTTGGGGCTAGACACCTACCCTTTTTCACGGGTTGCCATGTGAGAGCCATGCCATTTTTCAAGGGTTTTGCAGAGCACCCTTTTGCAAGGGCTGGAAGCAGTCTCAAAGATTGTAATCTCTGATGAGCTGCCTCACTGCTTCTGCAAAGGATGCAAACCTGGAGTTTTCTGGCATCCATGCATGGCTCTCTCTGGGTGTTTGGATGCCATGGGTTTTGACACCCCATGAGCCCCGCTCTTGCAAGATGTCCTTTGAATCATCAAAGGCCACCTGGCAGCCCCACTCTGTGGCATACTCTGCCTTGCCCCCCACCCCAGTGCGACTGGTGCAGCATCCCCACCAGTGAAGTTGGCCAATGAGATCTGGGAGCTTTTCCCACATGTCAATTTCAACTTTGGGGATTTGCTTGGCCCCACAGAAGGAGAGCAAATGCACCTCCACTCCTTTGTCAAGGAGCTTCTGCAGGGCCATGAGGTCCTGGACCAGCACAGTGTCCTGGGGACTATTTTTCAGGCAATTGTGCCAATCAACCAACACAGCCAAAGGTTCTGATTGGGCTTCAGGAGACTGCTTCTTTTCTGACCCTTTTTTCAAGGGCTGCAGTCTCCTTCCCTTTTGCAAGGGATTTTGCCTGCTTGCTGGTGGCAGTCTTTGACTCCAGAACCGCCACCTTTTTGGCAACATTTCCTTTTTCAAGGACTTGCGTTTTTTCAAGGGCTGTTGCCCCCTCTTTTTCAAGAAGTTGTTTTTCCCTTTTTCAAGGGGTGCACCATTGCTGCTGCTTGCCCCTTTCTCAAGGGGTGCAGCATTGCTGCTGCTTGCAGCTGTCCCTTTCTCAAGGGATGTGCCAGTTTCCAGCCTGGGACCAAGCTTCCCCTTTTTGAGGCTCTTCATCAGCCTGTCCTTCAGCTCCTGGCACTTGCTCTCATATTGCCCTTTTGCAAGGGCTTTGGTCCCTTTCTCAAGGGGTGTTCCTTTTGCAAGGGCTTTGTTCCCTTTCTCAAGGGGTGTCCCTTTTGCAAGGGCTTTGTCCCCTTTTTCAAGGGGCTTGCCAGTGGACATCACCACCCTCTTGGATTGCTTGGCAGCTCTTCTGGCTTGCCTAGCCCAAGAGGTGGTGCCCCCACCAGACTTCCTTCCCTTGGAAGCTGCTAGGCTCAGAACCAAAAATGGCTGCAGACAGGGCATGTTCATGTGTTTAGTTTGCTTGTTTTAACAGCTAAACATGTTTTGTTTGCTTTAGCATAGCATAGGAAAAGAGACAAAAACATATGGACAACAAACATGGCACAAAAGGAAATACAAGGAACACCCTTTTGCAAGGGCTACCCTTTTGCAAGGGGCAGGGTAGAGACAAACACCACAGGAAAGAAGAAGTGGGAAAGGAACAAAAGATAAGACATGTGCAAATATACACATATAATAAATATGTATATGCATGGTATGGAACAACTTGTTTTTAAAAAAAAAAGTTATAGAGCATGCAAATACAGGAAATATGCATGGAAAGGCATGGTAGACATGAAAAGGTAAACTAATGGTTAAAGATAGAAAACTGCTTTAGGTGGGTGAAGGTATGAGAAAACAAGAAAAGAAGTATACCTCATTGGTGAGAAAAATAAGGAAGTGTGGTGGTGCTAGGTTGGCACATATGGGCATTTATATAGGTAACTGGAAGCCAGATCTAGAAGATTAAAGGGTTGCAAGTATAGGACAGTGGCAAGATAGATAGCTATAGGCAGATAAAGGTGTGCAAGGTTAGAGGTGAAAATAAATAAACACATTATATATATATATTGTAACATATACATATATATATATACATACACATGTCAATATGCATGTTTTCAATACTATTTTCAAACAGTTCTCATGAGTTTACTTCATGGAGATTCATAGTTTGCTTTATTAATAAAATATTTATATTTATTTTATTGGTTTTCATAAATTTGTCTATTTATTGATTTTTAACATTTTTTTACATTTCTTCATTTAGCCAAAACTGGCCTACATACAACCTGCAAGGGCTGCATTCTGTACACACCCTTTTGCAAGGGCTGCTTTCTATATACATGCACCCTTTTGCAAGGGCTTTCTTCTCCACACCCTTTGGCAAGGGTTCTTTAAAAATTCCCTTTTGCAAGGGCTTGCCCTTTCCCAAGGGCTTGCCCTTTTACAAGGGCTACCACTCTTGGCTATAAAACCCTTTTGCAAGGGTTCTTTGTGGATGCTTACCCTTTCCCAAGGGCTCAAAGGTCCAAGGGTCAAGGGAACTTGTTCACCAGCACCTGTCTCATTTGCAAGGCTTCCTCCTTGCCAATCTTGTCCTTTTGCAAGGACTTCATGACTTCATCACAGATATATTCATGCTGTGAGCTCCAGGTAGCTGGGACTTCTACAATCAAAATCCTTCTTGTCCCTTGTCCTTCTTCCAAGCATCCTGTGAGGTAGGCCCTTTTGGGTTTTTTGGCATTTGTCTTCCTCACATTATACCAATGGCCATCGTTCATCCCTTGGTGCCCTTTCTCAAGGGTTTTCTTCCCTTTCTCAAGGGCTTTCTTCCCTTTCTCAAGGGCTTTCTCCCCTTTCTCAAGGGTTTTCTTCCCTTTCTCAAGGGCTTTCTTCCCTTTCTCAAGGGCTTTCTTCCCTTTCCCAAGGGACTTTGCCACCCCTTGAGGTTGGCCTTTCCCTTTTGCAAGGGTTCCTTCCACTTTAGTATGGCCATTCCCTTTTGCAAGGGCTTTCCCTTTTTCAAGGGATGCAGGCCTTTTGCAAGGCTTGCTGCCATACCCCAATGCCTTTTTCAAGGAATGAGTTCCTTTTTCTTCCTTTTGCAAGGATCCTTCCCTTCTCATCATAAATGATTTGGCATGGGAAGCAGAGCTGGCTTTTGGATGCTTCTCTTCTTGTTTCTCTGGTGTCAGAAACATATTTGGAATGCCTGATGAGCCCAGAGAAGCTGCATCCTCATCCTTTTTCAAGGACTCACCCTTTTGCAAGGGGGTTTCTTCACCCTTTTTCAAGGGTTGATGGCCTTCTTCTTCAGGCAGCTTGACCATCTTTACCAGCTCCTGCAACTGCAGAAAGGAACTTGCATTCAGCTTGCTGGCACACAGCCTCATTTGGTCTTGGTCCCTTGCAAGCTTTTTGATGTGGGAGAAGATTGTGGCCAACCTATCTTGCTTCAAGTTGCTCCAGGTACTGCCATTCCATTTGGTCTTGTTAACTTCTGGCATTGAAGTAAGCATGGACAGCAAAGCCTGCCTCAAAGGTCCTGGAGCAACAGAGGCTGAGGGGCAAACAGCCAACAACCCTTTCACAAGGGGTGCAACCTTGACCAAGCCAGCTGGGTCTACTGCCCCTGCCCTGCTGACTGTTTCATACTGGCCAAGGTCTGCCACCAGCTCTGGTTTCTGACCCAAGACCTGCAGAAGCAAGGAAGGGTCAGTGTAAACCTTGGCCTTATGATTGGGCCCACCCCTGGCCATCCTTTTGCAAGGATTGCTGTCCTTTTCCAAGGACTCCTTTTGCAAGGATTGCTGTCCTTTCTCAAGAACCCTTATCCTTCTGCAAGGATTGGCGAAGATATTTTAAAGAATTCTGTTTCACTTGAAAGCCAAAAACTGCAGAGTGCACACATTCCCAGACCCCAAAACCATGTCAAAAACCAACCACAAAATCAATATAAAATATTGATTTTGGAGGCTTCAAAATCAATATATAAACAGAGGAAAATGAGTATAAAAATCAAAGTGGATATCAATAGAAAGAGGTATTTGGTCCAACTTTTTTTTGATTTTGAAGCTTCAAAAGCATAAGTTTTTATTGATATTTATTTTGATTTTTTAGTAAAATCAATATCGATATTTTTTGGAAAAAATATTGATTGTAATCAATATCGGATGCTCAGGGAACGAAAAGGGGATAATAGCGGTAGTGGCTCATTCCAAAGTGTTTTGGGGGAAGTAGGTGTAGTTCAGGGTTCAAAAACCCCTGTGGGTCCGGCTCTTGGCCAACTGGTGACTCCTCCGGGTCTTCCGGGCCTTCCTGGTCCAGCTGTGCCTGCTGCTGTCGCGCCTGCGCCTGTGGTGAGCGTTGGCGAGAGCCTCAACGAGAACCTGAGGAACTTGGAGCTGCCAAAGCTGCCCCCTGACAGCACTTCGGTAGACTTTGGCGACTGGCTAGCCATTGTGGGCCCGTGTGGCACGAGCAGTCAGATGGGTGACATCAACGCCACTCCAAAGGTTGCGCCTGAAGGTGGTGTCTCCTACTGAATTGGCGAAATGGCCAAGGACTGAGCAGAGGGCGGTGACTATGTTGTTGGCTGCTGTCCCGGACCCGATTCGGCGTGAACTGATCTCGTCCAGGAAGCTGCAAAGCGTGGAGATCCTCTATGCCCTTCTGTGTCGTTTTCAACCAGGTGGAGTTCATGAAAAAACGAGCTTGCTGAAGGACCTCATGGAGAACCGACTGGGTGCCAATGCGAACATCCACGAGCTCTTGCAGACCTTGCGGGTGTGGCGACGGAAATTGGGAAGATCAGCTGAGCTGGGGGCATTCAACTTCCGGATCCACTCATCTTGGTTCAAGTTCTTGGACGGTGGTCTGACCATCTTGGACTCCTTGGAGGACCTCAAACGGTTTACCGAATGTCGTCGCTTCGACAAGACTTGCAGTTGGACTTCACCCCAATGAATGTCAAGGTTGCTGACTTTGCGGAGGCACTACAGGCCGAAGCTGAGCAGTTGTCACTGATGAGCGCTTCACCGACTTCTACCACGACGGCATCACTTCAGGACACCAAGAAGAAGGAGCAGATCAAAGCTGCTGCCCTACGGTCTGAAGGGTCTCCTACTTCCAACGATGATGGGAAGGGGAAGTCAAAATGTCGTTTCTGGGGGAGCACGGCTGGTTGTCGCCGAGGTGAATCTTGTGCTTTTGAGCACTCTTGGGACGGCATCCAACGAAAAGGTCGATGCTGGAATTGTTCTGGTGAAGGGCACATGAAACCTGAATGTCCTCACCTCAAACCGAAGGAATCTGGTCAACGTGACTCCTCGGGCTCTCCCGCAAAGATCTCCAAGGTGAAAGATCAAAAGGGTGGCAGTCCCAAAAACACAGGGCATGGAAAAGGTGGATGAAGGGGAACTACGACGTCTTCACCAACGACGCCTTTGCCGAGCTCTTCACATGGATCTACGGCGACTTCATCGTCTTCGCATGGTGCTTCTGAGGAGAAGTCCAAGGTGGTGATCGAGGAGGTCAAGCCTGCTGTCCCTGCTGCTCTGGTGTCAGACCTGAGTGGGCTTGTGAAGTCTCTGCAGAGCTTGAAGGCAGTTCACTTGAGGTACATTGAGTCCAAGGCCGCAGGTGTTTTCTCTGGAGGTGACCAAAAACTGGCGTTGCTTGACGGTGGAGCCACTCATGGGCTACGTCGAGGACTGCCTCATGAACTTGAAGGTGCTGAAATGGTGACTGTGGAGCTTGTTCATGGGAGTACGTCCCTGTTTAGAAAAGCTGGATGCAGCACGTTGTTGGCGAAGGAGGAGGTGGAACCAATCATCCCTGTCCGTCAATTGACCGAGGCCGGCTACCAGCTCAAATGGAGTTCCTCCGAAGTTTCCATTTGGCATCCCCAAAAAGGATCCATCAAATGCTGGCGACGTCAAGGTTAAGTGTCCGGCTATGGATCGAGCTGATGGTTTGGCTCTTTTACAAATGCTGGAGGATGATGAGGCGGTGACCCAAATTGGTCAAGAAGTTCGAACTTGGTGGAAAGAACGATACCCAAGGGTTGGGGCTGCCCTTTTGCAAGGGCTAGAAAGCCGTTGGCAAGGGGTTACCCTTTTGCAATGGTCAAAGGGAATGCCTGTGCCACTAACCCTTTTGCAAGGGCTGTGCAAGCCAGCATCCCTTTTGCAAGGGTTATCCTTTTGCAAGGATCACCTGCTGGTAGAAGCTTTGCTGGCTGCCTTGTTGGCAAGCTGCTTCAGCTCCTTGGCCTCCTCCTTGGCTTGCTTGCACATATTGGCACGTTCCACCAATGCCTCTTTCAAGGTAGGTGGACTTGGCTTCTTCAGGAGCAAGTCTTTCAACTTGTCCTGGACCTTTTTCAAGGCCTGAAGCTTCTTCTCAGTTTCACCTTTGGCCATCTTTGAGAGCCTGCTTTTGGCCTTTTGCAAGGTCTCTTCCAGTTCATTGATGCACTTGCTGCATTCATCCCTGGCTCTTTTGGCCCTCTTGAGGAGTTTCTCAGGATCTTCATCATAGTTCTCTTCATCCTGCTCCTCATCCTCCACCTCCTGGTCCTTGATGGCCAATTGTTGGCTTTTCCCTTGGCCTTTTGCAAGGCCTTTGCCTTTTGCAATGCCTTGGCCTTTTCCAAGGCCTTTGCTTTTGTTCCCTTTTCCAAGGGATCCTTTGGCTCCATCTTGGCAGAGGCCCAGCACCCCAGTGTGGCCATCTGCCTGCCAAAGGCTGTCAAGGGCTTCCTCCTCCTGCTCACCAGGATCATATTCCACACCCCTGGCAGTGGTTCTACCCTTACTTACTGACCTTGGAGTTCTTCTCAAGGTCTTGGGTATCTGAGTACTCCCACACACCCCAGGTGGTGGGACTCTCTCTCCAGCGGATCCTGCCTGAGGCCAGACGAGCTTCAAACTCATCTTCTTCCCATATTTTCAGCATCTCCTTCTTGCTGATCCATTTCTCCCTTTTGTTCCAAGAGGTGCTGCCAGCAACCTCTTCCTTGACATGGAGAAATCTGCTTCCTGCAGAGCTCTTTTTCAAGAGCCAGAGGGCAGCTGCAAACCCCTTTTCCAGCTTGCCTCTCTGATCATGCTCCCCCTTTTCCAAGGGGTTTCCTTTCAAGTGGGTCTGGTGTTGGCTCCAGACCTTTGCATTCTCTGCAGGAGTCATGACCTTTTTCAAGGCCTTGGCAGCATCGTCTTCATCGCTGTGCTCCTCACAAACTGCAGCAACCTTCTCTTGCAAAGAAAGGTTGCCAAGTCTGTTGTGTTTCTTAGCACACAGCTTGCCCTTTTTCAAGGGCTTGTCCTTTTTCAAGGGCTTGTCCTTTTTCAAGGGCTTGCTGCCACTGCTGAGGAGATGCTTGCCTTTTGGCAAGGGCTTGCCCTTTGGCAAGGGCTTGCCCTTTGGCAAGGGCTTGCCCTTTGGCAAGGGCTTGTCCTTTTGCAAGGATTTGCCCTTTGGCAAGGGCTTGCCCTTTGGCAAGGGCTTGTCCTTTTGCAAGGAGTTGCCCTTTTGCAAGGGCTTGCTTTTCACAATTTTCTTTTTCAAAGGTTTTGCCATCTTGGAAATTGGCATGTTCTTCCTAAAAGTGTTTGAAGTTTAAAATGGCTGCAGGTGCATGAAGGGTTTAGTTCATGTGTGTGTGCATGTGTGTGTGTTTTGTACGAAATGTGTACAAAATTGTTTTTAAAAAGAAACAAACAGAAAACAAACATATAATTAATATATTATAAGGCATATAAATAGTTTTCTTGTCAAAACTACATAACAAATAAAAAACACCATGCATATATCATACACAAGCATGTTCATTAATAACTATATATATATATATAAATGTACATTATGAATTTTATGTAATTATATTAAGTTATTTTAAATATCTATTATTTAATTATTTTGCATGTGGAAGAAAACCCGTGTTTTTTCAACCAAACCAAAGCAGTACATTAACACAAACCAAAACAATATAAAACAATCATAGATAAAACATTTTTTATTTAAGCAAAACACGTGTTTTTCAATATGTTCCAAACCAAAACAAATTGGTGTTACTAACCATATAAAAACAATGTTCAACACATATAAATTTTGTACCAAAACCAATGTTCAACAAACATTGGTTACATTAATTTCAACTTTTTCAAGGTGTTGCAAATCTAAATCTGGTTTCAATCACTGGTTGTTGCATTTTTCAAATGAATTTAGTTTTGATGAATTTTGGTGAACTTTGATGAACTTTGATGAAATTTGATGAAAACCTAGTTTTCATCAAATTCCATCAAAGTTCTGATTTTTTCAAAACCTTGTTTTTTTGATGAACTTTGATGCAAGTTGATGAAAACCATGTTTTCATCAAATTTCATCAAAGTCCAATTTTTATTTTCAAAACCTTGAATTGTTTGATGAACCTGTTAAAAAACAAAAAAACTGATTGAATTGGATAGGATTGGATTGGCATTAATATTTGTTAAAACATTTTTTCAATTTAAACCTTTTCAAAACCAAAACAAATAGTTTAGATATAGTTCAATGTTTTTTTGGTGTACACAACAAAACAGTAAGGCAACATTGCACTGTCAAACCTGCACTGGACTATATTGAAACTATACTGGAAATATTTTTGAAAATACATTGTATAATTTGAGGTAGATTCTAGATACTATTTGTGTCTGACTCTTAAAATAAATAATTTGAACACTTATTTCTGCAATTAAGGATTTTCCCAACTGCATCTCAACATATTATATATAAATTCAAGCTTAATTCATGTTTTTTCAGGTATGAATTCACTGGTTTTTAATTTTGGGTCAAACAGTTTAGTACTCTGTGTTTCTATGCTGTTTCAAATATCATTGCGGAATTTGTTTGGATCAAGAAACTGCAGAGTCAACAGAAACATAATCATCTGCCTGCAGCTTGAAACGGGCACCAAACAGCATTTGAGAAAACATATCAGTTTACAAAAATTAACCTTGACACCTTAAATCTTGAATGTGTGTGATGTCCCTTTTGCAAGGGATAATGTTTAATTTGGTGTACCTTTTGCAAGGGGTTGACATTCTGGGAAAGATCGTATCTTTATTCCATTGCCTTTTTTTTCAATAGTATATGTGTTTCCTTGCTTTGTTGTTTTAGGGCCCATACAAAACTCAAAAAACATCAGGTTTTCAAAAGTATATGTCCATGGCAAAGGTTTCTAATTTAAAAAACGGGTCGTGCAAGTTGCACTTATTTATATTTAATACATTAATTATTTAATTATTTTAATTTATTTATTTTTATTTATTTCATTTTCTTGCTGCTTGCTACACATTTGGTAGCTTCTGTACAAACCACTGTTGGGCTGCAGCTACAAGTGGCCCTTTTGCAAGGGCTGAGCTATGTCTGAGGTTAACACACAACAAACAGAAACACGCAATGTTTTTTTAATATCACCACATCAATATATATATATATATGTATGCGTGTGTAAATACATGCATTTGTTATTGCAAATGCTGTGTGTAGACCTGAGCCACATGACCCTTTTGCAAGGGTTGCTCCTATTTGATCCTTTTGCAAGGATTATCCTTTTGCAAGGATTGGGGTGAGACACAGTCCCTTTTTCAAGGGGTATCCTTTTGCAAGGGTTGGGGTGGGACATCCCTTTTTCAAGGGGTATCCTTTTGCAAGGATTGGGGCCAGTCACCTACCCTTTTTCAAGGGTTATCCTTGGGGGTGGGGACACTTACCCTTTTTCAAGGGTTATCCTTTTGCAAGGGTTGGGGCTAGACACCTACCCTTTTTCACGGGTTGCCATGTGAGAGCCATGCCATTTTTCAAGGGTTTTGCAGAGCACCCTTTTGCAAGGGCTGGAAGCAGCCTCAAAGATTGTAATCTCTGACGAGCTGCCTCACTGCTTCTGCAAAGGATGCAAACCTGGAGTTTTCTGGCATCCATGCATGGCTCTCTCTGGGTGTTTGGATGCCATAGGTTTTGACACCCCATGAGCCCAGCTCTTGCAAGATGTCCTTTGAATCATCAAAGGCCACCTGGCAGCCCCACTCTGTGGCATACTCTGCCTTGCCCCCCATCCCAGTGCGACTGGTGCAGCATCCCCACCAGTGAAGTTGGCCAATGAGATCTGGGAGCTTTTCCCACATGTCAATTTCAACTTTGGGGATTTGCTTGGCCCCACAGAAGGAGAGCAAATGCACCTCCACTCCTTTGTCAAGGAGCTTCTGCAGGGCCATGAGGTCCTGGACCAGCACAGTGTCCTGGTGACTATTTTTCAGGCAATTGTGCCAATCAACCAACACAGCCAAAGGTTCTGATTGGGCTTCAGGAGACTGCTTCTTTTCTGACCCTTTTTCAAGGGCTGCAGTCTCCTTCCCTTTTGCAAGGGATTTTGCCTGCTTGCTGGTGGCAGTCTTTGGCTCCAGAACTGCCACCTTTTTGGCAACATTTCCTTTTTCAAGGACTTGCCCTTTTTCAAGGGCTGTTGCCTCCTCTTTTTCAAGAAGTTGCTTTTCCCTTTTTCAAGGGGTGCAGCATTGCTGCTGCTTGCCCCTTTCCCAAGAGGTGCAGCATTGCTGCTGCTTGCAGCTGTCCCTTTCTCAAGGGATGTGCCAGTTTCCAGCCTGGGACCAAGCTTCCCCTTTTTGAGGCTCTTCATCAGCCTGTCCTTCAGCTCCTGGCACTTGCTCTCATATTGCCCTTTTGCAAGGGCTTTGGTCCCTTTCTCAAGGGGTGTTCCTTTTGCAAGGGCTTTGTTCCCTTTCTCAAGGGGTGTCCCTTTTGCAAGGGCTTTGTCCCCTTTTTCAAGGGGCTTGCCAGTGCCAGTGGACATCACCACCCTCTTGGATTGCTTGGCAGCTCTTCTGGCTTGCCTAGCCCAAGAGGTGGTGCCCCCACCAGACTTCCTTCCCTTGGAAGCTGCTAGGCTCAGAACCAAAAATGGCTGCAGGCAGGGCATGTTCATGTGTTTAGTTTGCTTGTTTTAACAGCTAAACATGTTTTGTTTGCTTTAGCATAGCATAGGAAAAGAGACAAAAACATATGGACAACAAACATGGCACAAAAGGAAATACAAGGAACACCCTTTTGCAAGGGCTACCCTTTTGCAAGGGGCAGGGTAGAGACAAACACCACAGGAAAGAAGAAGTGGGAAAGGAACAAAAGATAAGACATGTGCAAATATACACATATAATAAATATGTATATGCATGGTATGGAACAACTTGTTTTAAAAAAAATATAGATCATGCAAATACAGGAAATATGCATGGAAAGGCATGGTAGACATGAAAAGGTAAACTAATGGTTAAAGATAGAAAACTGCTTTAGGTGGGTGAAGGTATGAGAAAACAAGAAAAGACGTATACCTCATTGGTGAGAAAAATAAGGAAGTGTGGTGGTGCTAGGTTGGCACATATGGGCATTTATATAGGTAACTGGAAGCCAGATCTAGAAGATTAAAGGGTTGCAAGTATAGGACAGTGGCAAGATAGATAGCTATAGGCAGATAAAGGTGTGCAAGGTTAGAGGTGAAAATAAATAAACACATTATATATATATATTGTAACATATACATATATATATATTGCAACATATACATATATATATACATACACATGTCAATATGCATGTTTTCAATACTATTTTCAAACAGTTCTCATGAGTTTACTTCATTGAGATTCATATTTTGGTTTATTAATAAAATATTTATATTTATTTTATTTGTTTTTAACAAATTTGTCTATTTATTTCTTTTTTAACATTTTTTTACATTTCTTCATTTATCCAAAACTGGCCTATATACAACCTGCAAGGGCTGCATTCTGTACACACCCTTTTGCAAGGGCTGCTTTCTATATACATGCACCCTTTTGCAAGGGCTTTCTTCTCCACACCCTTTGGCAAGGGTTCTTTAAAAATTCCCTTTTGCAAGGGCTTGCCCTTTCCCAAGGGCTTGCCCTTTTACAAGGGCTACCACTCTTGGCTATAAAACCCTTTTGCAAGGGTTCTTTGTGGATGCTTACCCTTTCCCAAGGGCTCAAAGGTCCAAGGGTCAAGGGAACTTGTTCACCAGCACCTGTCTCATTTGCAAGGCTTCCTCCTTGCCAATCTTGTCCTTTTGCAAGGACTTCATGACTTCATCACAGATATATTCATGCTGTGAGCTCCAGGTAGCTGGGACTTCTACAATCAAAATCCTTCTTGTCCCTTGTCCTTCTTCCAAGCATCCTGTGAGGTAGGCCCTTTTGCTTTTTTTGGCACTTGTCTTCCTCACATTATACCAATGGCCATCGTTCATCCCTTGGTGCCCTTTCTCAAGGGTTTTCTTCCCTTTCTCAATGGCTTTCTTCCCTTTCTCAAGGGCTTTCTTCCCTTTCTCAAGGGTTTTCTTCCCTTTCTCAAGGGCTTTCTTCCCTTTCCCAAGGGACTTTGCCACCCCTTGGGGTTGGCCTTTCCCTTTTGCAAGGGTTCCTTCCACTTTAGTATGGCCATTCCCTTTTGCAAGGGCTTTCCCTTTTTCAAGGGATGCAGGCCTTTTGCAAGGCTTGCTGCCATACCCCAATGCCTTTTTCAAGGAATGAGTTCCTTTTTCTTCCTTTTGCAAGGATCCTTCCCTTCTCATCATAAATGATTTGGCATGGGAAGCAGAGCTGGCTTTTGGATGCTTCTCTTCTTGTTTCTCTGGTGTCAGAAACATATTTGGAATGCCTGATGAGTCCAGAGAAGCTGCATCCTCATCCTTTTTCAAGGACTCACCCTTTTGCAAGGGGGTTTCTTCACCCTTTTTCAAGGGTTGATGGCCTTCTTCTTCAGGCAGCTTGACCATCTTTACCAGCTCCTGCAACTGCAGAAAGGAACTTGCATTCAGCTTGCTGGCACACAGCCTCATTTGGTCTTGGTCCCTTGCAAGCTTTTTGATGTGGGAGAAGATTGTGGCCAACCTATCTTGCTTCAAGTTGCTCCAGGTACTGCCATTCCATTTGGTCTTGTTAACTTCTGGCATTGAAGTAAGCATGGACAACAAAGCCTGCCTCAAGGTCCTGGAGCAACAGAGGCTGAGGGGCAAACAGCCAACAACCCTTTCACAAGGGGTGCAACCTTGACCAAGCCAGCTGGGTTTACTGCCCCTGCCCTGCTGACTGTTTCATACTGGCCAAGGTCTGCCACCAGCTCTGGTTTCTGACCCAAGACCTGCAGAAGCAAGGAAGGGTCAGGGTAAACCTTGGCCTTATGATTGGGCCCACCCCTGGCCATCCTTTTGCAAGGATTGCTGTCCTTTTCCAAGGACTCCTTTTGCAAGGATTGCTGTCCTTTCTCAAGGACCCTTATCCTTCTGCAAGGATTGGCGAAGATATTCTAAAGAATTCTGTTTCACTTGAAAGCCAAAAACTGCAGAGTGCATACATTCCCAGACCCCAAAACCATGTCAAAAACCAACCACAAAATCAATATAAAATATTGATTTTGGAGGCTTCAAAATCAATATAAAAATAGAGGAAAATGAGTATAAAAATCAAAGTGGATATCAATAGAAAGAGGTATTTGGTCCAACTTTTTTTATTGATTTTGAAGCTTCAAAAGCATAAGTTTTTATTGATATTTATTTTGATTTTTTAGTAAAATCAATATCGATATTTTTTGGAAAAAATCTTGATTGTAATCAATATCGGATGCTCAGGGAACGAAAAGGGGATAATAGCGGTAGTGGCTCATTCCAACGTGTTTTGGGGGAAGTAGGTGTAGTTCAGGGTTCAAAAACCCCTGTGGATCCGGCTCTTGGCCAACTGGTGACTCCTCCGGGTCTTCCGGGCCTTCCTGGTCCAGCTGTGCCTGCTGCTGTCGCGCCTGCGCCTGTGGTGAGCGTTGGCGAGAGCCTCAACGAGAACCTGAGGAACTTGGAGCTGCCAAAGCTGCCCCCTGACAGCACTTCGGTAGACTTTGGCGACTGGCTAGCCATTGTGGGCCCGTGAGGCACGAGCAGTCAGTGGGTGACATCAACGCCACTCCAAAGGTTGCGCCTGAAGGTGGTGTCTCCTACTGAATTGGCGAAATGGCCAAGGACTGAGCAGAGGGCGGTGACTATGTTGTTGGCTGCTGTCCCGGACCCGATTCGGCGTGAACTGATCTCGTCCAGGAAGCTGCAAAGCGTGGAGATCCTCTATGCCCTTCTGTGTCGTTTTCAACCAGGTGGAGTTCATGAAAAAACGAGCTTGCTGAAGGACCTCATGGAGAACCGACTGGGTGCCAATGCGAACATCCACGAGCTCTTGCAGACCTTGCGGGTGTGGCGACGGAAATTGGGAAGATCAGCTGAGCTGGGGGCATTCAACTTCCGGATCCACTCATCTTGGTTCAAGTTCTTGGATGGTATGAATGTCAAGGTTGCTGACTTTTTCAAGGCCTTGGCAGCATCTTCTTCATCGCTGTGCTCCTCACAAACTGCAGCAACCTTCTCTTGCAAAGAAAGGTTGCCAAGTCTGTTGTGTTTCTTAGCACACAGCTTGCCCTTTTTCAAGGGCTTGTCCTTTTTCAAGGGCTTGTCCTTTTTCAAGGGCTTGTCCTTTTTCAAGGGCTTGTCCTTTTTCAAGGGCTTGCTGCCACTGCTGAGGAGATGCTTGCCCTTTGGCAAGGGCTTGCCCTTTGGCAAGGGCTTGCCCTTTGGCAAGGGCTTGTCCTTTTGCAAGGGCTTGTCCTTTTGCAAGGATTTGCCCTTTGGCAAGGGCTTGCCCTTTGGCAAGGGCTTGTCCTTTTGCAAGGAGTTGCCCTTTTGCAAGGGCTTGCTTTTCACAATTTTCTTTTTCAAAGGTTTTGCCATCTTGGAAATTGGCATGTTCTTCCTAAAAGTGTTTGAAGTTTAAAATGGCTGCAGGTGCATGAAGGGTTTAGTTCATGTGTGTGTGTTTTGTACGAAATGTGTACAAAATTGTTTTTTAAAAGAAACAAACAGAAAACAAACATATAATATATTATAAGGCATATAAATAGTTTTCTTGTCAAAACTACATAACAAATAAAAAACACCATGCATATATCATACACAAGCATGTTCATTAATAACTATATATATATATAAATGTACATTATTAATTTTATGTAATTATATTAAGTTATTTTAAATATCTATTATTTAATTATTTTGCATGTGGAAGAAAACCCGTGATTTTTCAACCAAACCAAAGCAGTACATTAACACAAACCAAAACAATATAAAACAGTCATAGATAAAACATTTTTATTTAAGCAAAACACGTGTTTTTCAATATGTTCCAAACCAAAACAAATTGGTGTTACTAACCATATAAAAAACAATGTTCAACACATATAAATTATTTGGATGACGCGTTGACCTATAAATTCAGTACCAAAACCAATGTTCAACAAACATTGGTTACATTAATTTCAACTTTTTCAAGGTGTTGCAAATCTAAATCTGGTTTCAATCACTGGTTGTTGCATTTTTCAAATGAATTTAGTTTTGATGAATTTTGGTGAACTTTGATGAACTTTGATGAAATTTAATGAAAACCTAGTTTTCATCAAATTCCATCAAAGTTCTGATTTTTTCAAAACCTTGTTTTTTTTGATGAACTTTGATGAAAGTTGATGAAAACCATGTTTTCATCAAATTTCATCAAAGTTCAATTTTTATTTTCAAAACCTTGAATTGTTTGATGAACCTGTTAAAAAACAAAAAACTGATTGAATTGGATAGGGTTGGATTGGCATTAATATTTGTTAAAACATTTTTTCAATTTAAACCTTTTCAAAACCAAAACAAATAGTTTAGATATAGTTCAATGTTTTTTTGGTGTACACAACAAAACAGTAAGGCAACATTGCACTGTCAAACCTGCATTGGACTATATTGAAACTATACTGGAAATATTTTTGAAAATACATTGTATAATTTGAGGTAGATTCTAGATACTATTTGTGTCTGACTCTTAAAATAAATAATTTGAACACTTATTTCTGCAATTAAGGATTTTCCCAACTGCATCTTAACATATTATATATAAATTCAAGCTTAATTCATGTTTTTTTCAGGTATGAATTCACTGGTTTTTAATTTTGGGTCAAACAGCTTAGTACTCTGTGTTTCTATGCTGTTTCAAATATCATTGTGGAATTTGTTTGGATCAAGAAACTGCAGAGTCAACAGAAACATAATCATCTGCCTGCAGCTTGAAACGGGCACCAAACAGCATTTGAGAAAACATATCAGTTTACAAAAATTAACCTTGACACCTTAAATCTTGAATGTGTGTGATGTCCCTTTTGCAAGGGATAATGTTTAATTTGGTGTACCTTTTGCAAGGGGTTGACATTCTGGGAAAGATCGTATCTTTATTCCATTGCCTTTTTTTTCAATAGTATATGTGTTTCCTTGCTTTGTTTTAGGGCCCATACAAAACTCAAAAAACATCAGGTTTTCAAAAGTATATGTCCATGGCAAAGGTTTCTAATTTAAAAAACGGGTCGTGTAAAGTTGCACTTATTTATATTTAATACATTAATTATTTAATTATTTTAATTTATTTATTTTTATTTATTTCATTTTTTTGCTGCTTGCTACACATTTGGTAGCTTCTGTACAAACCACTGTTGGGCTGCAGCTACAAGTGGCCCTTTTGCAAGGGCTGAGCTATGGCTGAGGTTAACACACAACAAACAGAAACACACAATGTTTTTTTAATATCACCACATCATATATATATATATATGTATGTATGTATGTATGTATGTATGTGTGTGTAAATACATGCATTTGTTATTGCAAATGCTGTGTGTAGACCTGAGCCACATGACCCTTTTGCAAGGGTTGCTCCTATTTGATCCTTTTGCAAGGATTATCCTTTTGCAAGGATTGGGGTGAGACACTGTCCCTTTTTCAAGGGGTATCCTTTTGCAAGGGTTGGTGTGGGACATCCCTTTTTCAAGGGGTATCCTTTTGCAAGGATTGGGGCCAGTTACCTACCCTTTTTCAAGGGTTATCCTTGGGGGTGGGGACACTTACCCTTTTTCAAGGGTTATCCTTTTGCAAGGGTTGGGGCTAGACACCTACCCTTTTCCACGGGTTGCCATGTGAGAGCCATGCCATTTTTCAAGGGTTTTGCAGAGCACCCTTTTGCAAGGGCTGGAAGCAGTCTCAAAGATTGTAATCTCTGATGAGCTGCCTCACTGCTTCTGCAAAGGGTGCAAACCTGGAGTTTTCTGGCATCCATGCATGGCTCTCTCTGGGTGTTTGGATGCCATAGGTTTTGACACCCCATGAGCCCAGCTCTTGCAAGATGTCCTTTGAATGATCAAAGGCTATAGGGAAGAAAAAACTCTGTGGCATACTCCCCACCAGTGAAGTTGGCCAATGAGATCTGGGAGCTTTTCCCACATGTCAATTTCAACTTTGGGGATTTGCTTGGCCCCACAGAAGGAGAGCAAATGCACCTCCACTCCTTTGTCAAGGAGCTTCTGCAGGGCCATGAGGTCCTGGACCAGCACAGTGTCCTGGGGACTATTTTTCAGGCAATTGTGCCAATCAACCAACACAGCCAAAGGTTCTGATTGGGCTTCAGGAGACTGCTTCTTTTCTGACCCTTTTTCAAGGGCTGCAGTCTCCTTCCCTTTTGCAAGGGATTTTGCTTGCTTGCTGGTGGCAGTCTTTGACTCCAGAACTGCCACCTTTTTGGCAACATTTCCTTTTTCAAGGACTTGCCCTTTTTCAAGGGCTGTTGCCTCCTCTTTTTCAAGAAGTTGCTTTTCCCTTTTTCAAGGGGTGCAGCATTGCTGCTGCTTGCCCCTTTCTCAAGAGGTGCAGCATTGCTGCTGCTTGCAGCTGTCCCTTTCTCAAGGGATGTGCCAGTTTCCAGCCTGGGACCAAGCTTCCCCTTTTTGAGGCTCTTCATCAGCCTGTCCTTCAGCTCCTGGCACTTGCTCTCATGTTGCCCTTTTGCAAGGGCTTTGTTCCCTTTCTCAAGGGGTGTCCCTTTTGCAAGGGCTTTGTTCCCTTTCTCAAGGGGTGTCCCTTTTGCAAGGGCTTTGTCCCCTTTTTCAAGGGGCTTGCCAGTGCCAGTGGACATCACCACCCTCTTGGATTGCTTGGCAGCTCTTCTGGCTTGCCTAGCCCAAGAGGTGGTGCCCCCACCAGACTTCCTTCCCTTGGAAGCTGCTAGGCTCAGAACCAAAAATGGCTGCAGGCAGGGCATGTTCATGTGTTTAGTTTGCTTGTTTTAACAGCTAAACATGTTTTGTTTGCTTTAGCATAGCATAGGAAAAGAGACAAAAACATATGGACAACAAACATGGCACAAAAGGAAATACAAGGAACACCCTTTTGCAAGGGCTACCCTTTTGCAAGGGGCAGGGTAGAGACAAACACCACAGGAAAGAAGAAGTGGGAAAGGAACAAAAGATAAGACATGTGCAAATATACACATATAATAAATATGTATATGCATGGTATGGATCAACTTGTTTTAAAAAAGTTATAGATCATGCAAAGACAGGAAATATGCATGGAAAGGCATGGTAGACATGCAAAGGTAAACTAATGGTTAAAGATAGAAAACTGCTTTAGGTGGGTGAAGGTATGAGAAAACAAGAAAAGACGTATACCTCATTGGTGAGAAAAATAAGGAAGTGTGGTGGTGCTAGGTTGGCACATATGGGCATTTATATAGGTAACTGGAAGCCAGATCTAGAAGATTAAAGGGTTGCAAGTATAGGACAGTGGCAAGATAGATAGCTATAGGCAGATAAAGGTGTGCAAGGTTAGAGGTGAAAATAAATAAACACATTATATATATATATTGTAACATATACATATATATATATTGCAACATATACATATATATATACATACACATGTCAATATGCATGTTTTCAATACTATTTTCAAACAGTTCTCATGAGTTTACTTCATTGAGATTCATATTTTGGTTTATTAATAAAATATTTATATTTATTTTATTTGTTTTTAACAAATTTGTCTATTTATTTCTTTTTTAACATTTTTTTACATTTCTTCATTTATCCAAAACTGGCCTATATACAACCTGCAAGGGCTGCATTCTGTACACACCCTTTTGCAAGGGCTGCTTTCTATATACATGCACCCTTTTGCAAGGGCTTTCTTCTCCACACCCTTTGGCAAGGGTTCTTTAAAAATTCCCTTTTGCAAGGGCTTGCCCTTTCCCAAGGGCTTGCCCTTTTACAAGGGCTACCACTCTTGGCTATAAAACCCTTTTGCAAGGGTTCTTTGTGGATGCTTACCCTTTCCCAAGGGCTCAAAGGTCCAAGGGTCAAGGGAACTTGTTCACCAGCACCTGTCTCATTTGCAAGGCTTCCTCCTTGCCAATCTTGTCCTTTTGCAAGGACTTCATGACTTCATCACAGATATATTCATGCTGTGAGCTCCAGGTAGCTGGGACTTCTACAATCAAAATCCTTCTTGTCCCTTGTCCTTCTTCCAAGCATCCTGTGAGGTAGCCTCAAGGGCGTTCTTCCCTTTCTCAAGGGCGTTCTTCCCTTTCTCAAGGGTTCTCTTCCCTTTCTCAAGGGCTTTCTTCCCTTTCTCAAGGGCTTTCTTCCCTTTCCCAAGGGACTTTGCCACCCCTTGGGGTTGGCCTTTCCCTTTTGCAAGGGTTCCTTCCACTTTAGTATGGCCATTCCCTTTTGCAAGGGCTTTCCCTTTTTCAAGGGATGCAGGCCTTTTGCAAGGCTTGCTGCCATACCCCAATGCCTTTTGCAAGGAATGAGTTCCTTTTTCTTCCTTTTGCAAGGATCCTTCCCTTCTCATCATAAATGATTTGGCATGGGAAGCAGAGCTGGCTTTTGGATGCTTCTCTTCTTGTTTCTCTGGTGTCAGAAACATATTTGGAATGCCTGATGAGTCCAGAGAAGCTGCATCCTCATCCTTTTTCAAGGACTCACCCTTTTGCAAGGGGGTTTCTTCACCCTTTTTCAAGGGTTGATGGCCTTCTTCTTCAGGCAGCTTGACCATCTTTACCAGCTCCTGCAACTGCAGAAAGGAACTTGCATTCAGCTTGCTGGCACACAGCCTCATTTGGTCTTGGTCCCTTGCAAGCTTTTTGATGTGGGAGAAGATTGTGGCCAACCTATCTTGCTTCAAGTTGCTCCAGGTACTGCCATTCCATTTGGTCTTGTTAACTTCTGGCATTGAAGTAAGCATGGACAACAAAGCCTGCCTCAAGGTCCTGGAGCAACAGAGGCTGAGGGGCAAACAGCCAACAACCCTTTCACAAGGGGTGCAACCTTGACCAAGCCAGCTGGGTTTACTGCCCCTGCCCTGCTGACTGTTTCATACTGGCCAAGGTCTGCCACCAGCTCTGGTTTCTGACCCAAGACCTGCAGAAGCAAGGAAGGGTCAGGGTAAACCTTGGCCTTATGATTGGGCCCACCCCTGGCCATCCTTTTGCAAGGATTGCTGTCCTTTTCCAAGGACTCCTTTTGCAAGGATTGCTGTCCTTTCTCAAGGACCCTTATCCTTCTGCAAGGATTGGCGAAGATATTCTAAAGAATTCTGTTTCACTTGAAATAAAACTAGAGGAAAATGAGTATAAAAATCAAAGTGGATATCAATAGGAAGAGGTATTTGGTCCAACTTTTTTTATTGATTTTGAAGCTTCAAAATCATAAGTTTTTATTGATATTTATTTTGATTTTTTAGTAAAATCAATATCGATATTTTTTGGAAAAAATGTTGATTGTAATAATATCGGATGCTCAGGGAACGAAAAGGGGATAATAGCGGTAGTGGCTCATTCCAACGTGTTTTGGGGGAAGTAGGTGTAGTTCAGGGTTCAAAAACCCCTGTGGATCCGGCTCTTGGCCAACTGGTGACTCCTCCGGGTCTTCCGGGCCTTCCTGGTCCAGCTGTGCCTGCTGCTGTCGCGCCTGCGCCTGTGGTGAGCGTTGGCGAGAGCCTCAACGAGAACCTGAGGAACTTGGAGCTGCCAAAGCTGCCCCCTGACAGCACTTCGGTAGACTTTGGCGACTGGCTAGCCTTTGTGGGCCCGTGTGGCACGAGCAGTCAGTGGGTGACATCAACGCCACTCCAAAGGTTGCGCCTGAAGGTGGTGTCTCCTACTGAATTGGCGAAATGGCCAAGGACTGAGCAGAGGGCGGTGACTATGTTGTTGGCTGCTGTCCCGGACCCGATTCGGCGTGAACTGATCTCGTCCACGAAGCTGCAAAGCGTGGAGATCCTCTATGCCCTTCTGTGTCGTTTTCAACCAGGTGGAGTTCATGAAAAAACGAGCTTGCTGAAGGCCTCATGGAGAACCGACTGGGTGCCAATGCGAACATCCACGAGCTCTTGCAGACCTTGCGGGTGTGGCGACGGAAATTGGGAAGATCAGCTGAGCTGGGGGCATTCAACTTCCGGAGCCACTCATCTTGGTTCAAGTTCTTGGACGGTATGAATGTCAAGGTTGCTGACTTTGCGGAGGCGCTACAGGCCGAAGCTGAGCAGTTGTCACTGATGAGCGCTTCACCGACTTCTACCACGACGGCATCGCTTCAGGACACCAAGAAGAAGGAGCAGATCAAAGCTGCTCCCTACGGTCTGAAGGGTCTCCTACTTCCAACGATGATGGGAAGGGGAAGTCAAAATGTCGTTTCTGGGGGAGCACGGCTGGTTGTCGCCGAGGTGAATCTTGTGCTTTTGAGCACTCTTGGGACGGCATCCAACGAAAAGGTCGATGCTGGAATTGTTCTGAAGGGCACATGAAACCTGAATGTCCTCACCTCAAACCGAAGGAATCTGGTCAACGTGACTCCTCGGGCTCTCCCGCAAAGATCTCCAAGGTGAAAGATCAAAAGGGTGGCAGTCCCAAAAACACAGGGCATGGAAAAGGTGGATGAAGGGGAACTACGACGTCTTCACCAACGACGCCTTTGCCGAGCTCTTCACATGGATCTACGGCGATTCATCGTCTTCGCATGGTGCTTCTGAGGAGAAGTCCAAGGTGATGCCGAGGAGGTCAAGCCTGCTGTCCCTGCTGCTCTGGTGTCAGACCTGAGTGGGCTTGTGAAGTCTCTGCAGAGCTTGAAGGCAGTTCACTTGAGGTACATTGAGTCCAAGGCCGCAGGTGTTTTCTCTGGAGGTGACCAAAAACTGGCGTTGCTTGACGGTGGAGCCACTCATGGGCTACGTCGAGGACTGCCTCATGAACTTGAAGGTGCTGAAATGGTGACTGTGGAGCTTGCTCATGGGAGTACGTCCCTGTTTAGAAAAGCTGGACGCAGCACGTTGTTGGCGAAGGAGGAGGTGGAACCAATCATCCCTGTCCGTCAATTGATCGAGGCCGGCTACCAGCTCAAATGGAGTTCCTCCGAAGTTTCCATTTGGCATCCCCAAAAAGGATCCATCAAATGCTGGCGACGTCAAGGTTAACTGTCCGGCTATGGATCGAGCTGTTGGTTTGGCTCTTTTACAAATGCTGGAGGATGATGAGGCGGTGACCCAAATTGGTCAAGAAGTTCGAACTTGGTGGAAAGAACGATACCCACAGGTTCCTGACGCCGTCATCGGCTTCATGCAGGGCCAGCTCACTGACTGGAAAACATGTCCTCAAGGACTACCATGGAATCGCCGGAGAAGGAGGCAGCTGGAATCGGCCAAGCCATTGTCTTGCACCTCTTCTCTGGGAACAAGAGCTGCAGAAGCTGGGCTACGAGGTGATCACCTTGGATGTGACTGCAAACAGCGCTGAAAACCTGCACTCGCCAGCCATCTGGAGCTATTTGATGATGTTGGCTCGCCAGGGCTCACTGAGGGTTCTGGCGGGAGGGCCGCCATGCAGGACGTTTTCACGTCTTCGACACAAGTCCCCTCAGGGCCGCGTCCGTTGAAGGGAAGAACAGATAGAAGGTGGGCTCTTCCTGACCTGACTTCACTGGAAGCTGAACGAGTTCATGGAGACTCTGCACTGATCTTGAAAATGGCTGTTCTCTACGAGGAGATGGAGGTGAATGCGCCGCAGCCAGGGGTCAATGGCTTCCTCATGGAGCATCCGGAAGATCCTCGTGAATACCTTGGCGAAGAAGAATCCAAGGAGTTGCCAAGTGTTTGGGAATGGCCTGAACTCAACGCGTTTGCGGAGAAGTTCAACATGAAAACGGTCTCCTTTGATCAAGGAAAATGTGGGCACAGCCGACGGAACCAACCAGCCTCCTGACGAACCTGCCAGGGATGGATGAACTACAGAGGTTGCGCTGTGGGAAGAACGAGAAGGGCATTGAGCCGCTTGCTGCGGATCTTCCACAACGTCTCAAACAGACCTCTTCCTGGTCGTCATGGGCTCCGGGTTTGACACAGGCCATCGATCAAGGAGTCAATCAAACAGATGCCTGCGGCTGGCCTTAACGTTTGTCTTTGGGTGAGTGGCGACAGCATGTGAGGCAGAATCATACGCCTTACCGCCGTGATTTGTGGTCTCTACATGCAAGAAATGGGTGCTGGAGAACCACATCGACATCGAGGTCCTCACCACAATGGTGAATCAGCCTATGTGTTGGCGGTTGACATCACTGGTCCACTTGTGAAGGGATGGTACTATGGAACTGGCCGTCAAGCTAAATATGCGCTGCTTGCTACGGTGCCGATTCCTGTCGTGGATGGTCAACTACATGCTGAAGGTGATCAACCTCCTCACGATGCTCTTCCAAGTCCTGAAGTTCAACGTTCAGAAGAAGTTCAACATGCTGGTCAAGTTCCACGTTCTGGTGGAGATGACAGCCCCAAAGAATGTCTTCCAGGTTCAGGTGCTCATGGTGAAAAAGTTCATGCAGGCAATGTCGAACCTGTTCCGTCAAAAGGTGATGGATGTGATGATGAAAAAGATGGTGGAAAACCAGGTGATGCTCTTCCAGCTGACCCTCTTGCTCCGCTACCAGAATTGGGGGGTCCAAACCCTGAATTTCCTGAAGGAGAAGATGGGTGATTCAGTGAAGATCAGAAAAAACTGGGGGAGAAGCTGAACAAAAAATGGAGAGAGCAGATGGAAGAGGCCACCCCTCCCTTCAAGATTCAGAATGTCACCTTGTTTGAACCTTTGGGCAGCCGCTCTACAGGCGAGTTGCTACCTGCTTTGGACAGAGTTTGGGTGCGCTTTCATTTCCTGCATTGGGCATCCCAATGATCAGATTGCACTCTGATCGTGCCAAAGAAATGCTGGCGAAACCTGTCCGAGAATGGGCAGGCCGCAGAGGTTTGTACCAGACCTTTACCTCTGGCGATGATGCTCCTGCCAACGGAAGAATCGAAAGTGAAATCTTGCAGTTCAAGCGACGGCTGCGACTGACACTGCAGTCTTCAGCTGCGAAGGTGGAGGAATGGCCTTCTGTGGCACGGCACTCTTCTGACGAGCGCCTTCGAGCTCAACTTCAAAAAGTGGGACTACAGCAGCATGCTATGCTTCCCTACAACGTGCGGGTGTTGGTCAAAACGAAGCTGTGGCACAAGCGCTTCACCCAGGGCATGGCGAGTCCGTATTTCCAGGCCACTTTGAAGGGACCAAGTCCTCTGATGCACCATGGATGGGTGGTCCAAACTGATAAGGGCCTCATCCAACATGCCAGGTCTGTTGTGACCACTGACCCAAATGCCGAGCGTGCGATGCTGGAACTTGTTGGTGACCCAATGCGGCCAGTTCACCGTATGGTTGGAAAACAGCCTGTGGCCGGTGACAAGGTCGAGCCTCCAAAACTGATGGATGAAACCAAAAGAGATGGCCCTGACTCAGTGTCAGCGGAAGGGAGGTTAGGTCTTGAAGGTCAGGTTCCAGGCTCCCGTGAAGGATCACAATATGAGCCTAGCATCTATGAAGGTGATGATGATGGAGAGCGAATGGAAGAGGTGGCTTCTTGGCCAACTTGATAGACAAAGGTGGGATTCTTTGTTGACATCCGACCCATAAGTCCATAGCTCAAATCAGGTCTGGACCGTATAGACAGCCACAACAGCTCACCAGTCACAGCCTGTGCTTCTCGAAGTTGTTCGCGAGTGAAGTCCTCCGGCTCCTCAGGAATCATCAAAGAGCTCGACATTGGCGCAGGCCTTGTCTTTTTGATGCCATGCCGCCTGGTCAGCTCCTCTGCATAGGACTTCTGAGTGACCACAACTTCACCGTCGGGACCTTTTTTGATTTCGAAGCCACAAAAAGTCATAGGCTTCTGACCTTCAGGTGCCATCCACTCAGGGTCGCTGCACTTCCAACGTGCCTGCACCTTCTTGAGCGTGGCGTCAATCACTTCAGTGGATCCAGTGATCAGCAAGTCGTCGACATAGACCACCATGTGTCCCACCGTTTCAAGTTTTTTCACTTCACCATCACCAGACTCGAAGAGCTCTTGACGGGGTTTTGGAGATGGTCGAACTACGTCGCCGGCCTACTCGGAAGCGGATGGGCCGCCAGTCCAAGATCCGGAGAGGGAGCCTTTCAACTTGTGGCGCTCTCCTCGAAGAGGATGACGTGCCTGCCATCCCCAACAACTACGTGCCTACGCCAAGTACTCCTGACCACTGGGTGCCGATGAGCACACGCATCCAGGAACGACGTGATCGAGCTGAAGATGCACTACCTGGTGAAAAGGGGAAGGAAAAAGGAAAAGGAAAAGAAAAAGGAAAGGAGAAGGGAGGAAGGGACGTCTTCCGACCTGGCCAAGGGGCGCGACTTCGCCACGCCCTCTCCTTCGGTCTGTCCAGCCGAGGAGAGCCAAGAGGAGACATCGGTGGCCTCTACGCCGGGGACCGCAGATGTCACTCCCGATGACTTCGAGGAGGAGGAGATGGACCCTGGGGTACCATGGACCCATGGTGCAAACGCCCCACCAATGGCGTTGCAGGAGTGGTGGTTCCCACCTGGTCCACCACAAGGACCTCCACCACAAGGACTGCAACAAGGTCCACCTGGACCACTTCAACAAGGCCCACAACATGGTCCACAAGGCCTACAACAAGGGCTACAACATGGACGCCATTGCAAGGAGAAGGACTTCAAGATGTGGGCAGCACGGCACCACAAGCCGTTCATGCTGCTGGTGAACTTCAAGGGGGCGACCAGGCTGAGCCAGCTGACGAACCAGCCTCGGGTCTGCCAGATGATGGGCCACGGCGGGGTGAGTCTGACGAGGTACCCCGGCCGACCATCTTTACAGCCGCTTTTGGCACGGTCTATCATGTGAGGCCGAGCTGCGGGAAACTTCGATGTGCCTCGCGACGCCTTGCCCATGCGGGCCGCTGCAGCGTGGTGGGATGATCTATATGCTGGACAACAAGTACCACACTGTGAACCACAGTGGAGAGGCTGTACTGAGTGCGCCGGTGGCTGAGTTTTAGGATTGGCCAAACTGGCCAAGGGGTAGTGCGTTTGGCACTGTGCACATGCAACAGCATGGACCCCCGCAGATAGATGACACGCACAACATGGTGCGCTGCTACTTTCTTCATGGCTCAAGAAAAGGAGCTTTCTTCATTGGGCTGGTGTGTGAGGATCTAAAGGGTTGCTTAGCCATTGGAACCCATAACAGAAGCCCCCGTTCGTAACCGCAGTTTGAAATGCACTGTTCCCTTCGTGCTTGCTGTACGGCGCTCACAAAGACATTGCGTTGAGTTGGTCTCCAATTTCTTTGACAGCATGTTGCAGCATTTTGCAATCCATTGCTATGAAGCATGCCCGCAGATCCCCTGGCATTGAACGAAGCCGGGAACCAAAGCCGGAATTGCCTGAAAAAACATCCAATCATCTCAGTTTCACATGGAGCAGTTTGGGACCACCACATCAAAGAGGCAAAATCATACAATATCAAATCATATCAAATCTAACATCTCCCAGGGATACTAGAGATGGTGAAAAAAGGACTGATGCAGTGTTGCCACATATTGAAAGTCAAAGAAGCCGGTTTTGTTCTCAACTTTAGGATATTGTTCGCCAACGCTACCATGCTATTTCATCATGTTGCAACGCAGTGGTTGGCCAAAAGCAGCAGCTGGATTCACAGCTTTTTGCAGATCATCACAGATCGCAGTATCAGTGGGCCTTCGTGTTAGTTGGTTGAGGCTGGAGTCCTCCTAGAACGAGCCCCCGACAGGGACGAGGTGGGGATAGAATTGATCAAAGATCCAGGGGAGAATGATTTCCAATGAAACTTGGCCAAAAAAGAGTGACCAGGGCAACCATTCCTTTGCAATGCTGCTGGGCTGTACTACAGTACTACGGGTGATGTAAGCATGGCGCCTGCATACAAGGTTATATATACTTGTTTGACAGTGTCTGACAGTGGAACTGCAGGATCATGTTCTAGGCTGCTATTCCTCATCTACCCTGGCCCCACCGGACTGTGATTGGCTTGTTTCACCAGAACACAGAAAGGAATCAATATTACGAAAGCCAGCCGCTAGGCTAGGCGACGTTTTTTTGGCGAACAAAGTGAGTTAAACGGGTCTGGGGGCACAACGTGCCAAAGTGGGATGGTCTCAGTTGCAGTGGAGCCGTGTTTTTTGACCGTTTTTGAGGGTCATGTACCAGGTGGCAATTGGGTGACGGTGGGCTATCGATTCCCCCCTGGTCCGTCCCTGGAGGTACATTTTGGGAGCGGGTATAGAGACTAGAATAGAAATAAGCTTCGGTGGTATCCCCAACAGCCGCAACGTTTTATTTTTACAAATCTTTCTGATGCGTGCTGCGAAGCCAAGCGCTGGAAACCCTGTTGAACCTGTTGAACTTGTTGAACCTGTTGAACCTGTTGAACCTGACCTGGCCCTGCACCAAAGATTGCCAAAACCTTCTCCGGGACATTCTCTGCAACCTTCTCCGGAACCCGTTGAACCTGACTTGGCTTTGCACCAAGGCTTCCTGGAATTTTCTGTGGAACCTTCTCCGGCACCTGACTCTGCACCAAACCCTCGAAGACCTTCTCAGGACCTGTTGAACCTGACCTGGCTCAGCTTCAAAGCTTCTCGGAACCTTCTCCGGAACCTTCTTCTGGAACCCGTTGAATCTGACTTGGCTTTGCGCCAAGACTTCCTGGAACCTTCTCCGAACCCAGCTCTGCAACAAAGCCTCCCAGACCTTCTCCGGAACCTTCTCCGGAACCCTGTTGAACTTGACCTGGCTCTGCACCAAAGCCTCCCAGACCTTCTCAGGAACCTTCTCAGGAACTTTCTCCGGAACCTTCTCCGGAACCTTGTTGAATTTGACCTAGTGAGCTAGCTCTGCACCAAAGCCTCCCGGAACCTTCTCGGAACCCTCTCCGGAACCTTCTCCGGAACCCGTTAAATCTGACTTGGCTTTGCACCAAGGCTTCCTGGAACCTTCTCCAGAACCTTCTCCTGAAGCCTGTGCAACCTGACCTGACTCTGCGCCAAAGCTTCCCACACCTTCTCCAAGAACCTCCCCCGGAACCCTGTTGAACTTGACCTGGCTGCACCAAAGCCTCCCGGAACCTTCTCTGGAAGTCCGGAACCCTGTTGAACTTTACCTGGCTCTGCACCAAAGCCTCCCAGACCTTGTCCGGAGCCTTCTCCGGAACCCTGTTGAACCTGACCTGGCTCTGCACCAAAGCCTCCCAGACCTTCTCCAGAACCTTCTTCGGAACACTGTTGAACCTGACCTAGCTCTGCACCAAAGCCTCCCGGAACCTTCTCCGGAACCTTCTTGGAAACCCTGTTGAACCTGACCTGGCTTTGCACCAAATGCCTCCCAGACCTTTTCCGGAACCTTCTCCGGAACCCTGTTGACCTTGTCCTGGCTTTGTACCAAAGCCCCCCAGACCTTCGCTGGAACCTTCTCCGGAACCCTGTTGAACCTGACCTGGCTCTGCACCAAAGCCTTCCGGAACCTTCTCCGGAACCTTTTCCGGAACTCGGCTGAACTTGACCTAGCTCTGCACCAAAGCTTCCCGACCTTCTCCGGAACCTTTTCTGGAACCCTCTCCGGAACGCTGTTGAATTTGACTTGGCTTTGCACCAAGCCTTCCTGGAACCTTCTCCGGAACCTTCTCCGGAACCCTGTTGAACCTGACCTGGCTCTGCACCAAAGCCTTCTCCGGAACCCTGTCGAACCTGACCTGGTTCTGCACCAAAGCTTCCCAGACCTTCTCCGGAACCTCGGAACCGTCTCCGGAACCTCGTTGAACCTGACCCGGCGCCTGCACCAGTGCACACCAGAGCTAGTCTGGGCTGAAAACCCGGTTAGATTATATACGCTGCTGGGGAATATAGTAACAAAGAGCAAAGTAGAATGGCAGCAGATGGCTGAGCGCAGTACATAGCACAAGATCCAGAACCAGGACAGTATTTCATATCATTTTATGCTGACTCTTCTACCCCTAACTGTCGGGCTCCGATGTGGGACCATTATGGGCGCAAGGATTGGATAAGCGCGTGTGGACATGGCTGTCTAAAACAGATGTTTCCTGGCCCGTTCCCTGGAGGGAATGTCGGTCCGTGTGTTGGATAGCAAGCTCCTCCCCGCCTCCACGTGGCGCTTGCGGGCCTCAAGGTTCGAATGGGAGGCGCAAAGGAGTTTCTACTCAATTAGCTGCACAGAGAAAAAGAACGAAAACAAAGAAAAATCTCAAGAGCGAGCCACTGCGGCTGAAAAAAGAAAAGATGCCGGAAAGGCCGTTTGAAATAATGCATGTCAAGGGGATCGAAAAGACCCAAAAAAGGGCGTACGAGCCCAGAGTCTCTAAAAGTAGGAGCTGGCTGCTGAAGCTTGTGCTGTGCTGCTTGGCCCTGCCTACTGCTGATGCTACTGCTTTGCAAAGTGGCAAACACTTGCCTCACAGTTGGTGTTTCTTCAACACCACGTATACAGGCCCCACAAGGGCCCCCAGGGAAGACTTGGGCCGGGCGCTGCAGCTATGGCAGCCGGGCGGCTATGGCGGCTGGGCGGATGCCTCGCTACAGCAGCTGCAGCTTTGGGAGCCGACACCGACGGCATTGGACCTGCGGCTTGCTCTTGGCCTAGGACTGGGAACGGTGGCGTTGCTTGGTGAGATCTGTTGCAGCGTTTTTTGTTGGTGCTGCAGTTTTTTCACTAAGAAGAAAAAGGGTAAACACAGTCTGGGAATTGGCAAAATTCGAAAAGTCAGAGCCCCCACTTGGAATGAACTTGTTCACCGCAAGGGCCCTTGGCGTCAGGCATGTCATTGGTTCATTGGCTCAAGTCCGGCGCGACAAGCTGGAAACATGAGACTTGTTGGTGTTCATGGTGCTAGGGGATTGAACTCCTGTTGGCGTTTCTCTCCTCTCCGCTCTCTCTCCTCCCTCCACCATCAAAAGCTGAAGCTTCATGTGAGATACTTGCAGCTGCGTTTTTTGAGACCTGGGGAAAAAGTGCGCGAGATCCACAGAATGGATCACTTGGAAGGAGGCGCCGCAGGCTTCTCGGCAACAAACAGAAAGCGACAAGAGAAAAAACAAAACAGTTCCCTGATCGATGCGCTGTCGGGTTTTTTGCAGACTTGGCAACAGGGACAGGGAGACACATGGCAAAACAAGCCTCGGTGGGGAAAACAGAGAACGGCCCCACGACAAACCGAGTCCAGCATGATTGATGATTTCATTCAGTTCTTACACTCATGTAAACAAAAGCAGTTTAATGACAGGTCAGTTCTTGGTTGCCCGGCATCCACTTGGACAGGTGGACAGTGGCGCTGGACCACAGTCAGAAATATGCACACACTGGTGGGTCACATAAGGGTTTCCCCTCAAATTGCCAAGACTCTCTGCGCACACAGCGGCCGCAGAGGAATCATGGTCACTGAAATTGGGGTGAACACCAGAGATGAAAAAAATCGATGGGCGCAGAGATCAAAAAATGCTGAGGCAGACCAATGCTTTGCTTCCGTTTTTGCTGGAGCTCAGCAACGACAACAAGGTCTGCGATGCAGGACCGGTGGGGGGTCAGATTTAGGCATGTTGCAGCTCTCAACTGATCCGGAAGAAAATAAACCAATGGCGATCGATGTACTTGGGGTGCCAGCCTTTTGGGATGGTACAGACGTCGCTAAGTTTCTTGAAGACCAAGGCTGGTCCAGCCTTCAGGTGCTGACAAGAAAACGGCTTGAGGGCCGCAAGTTTAAGTGGGTTCTTAAAGGGATGCCGGTTCACGACCCTCAAAACCCCCAAAAAACTACTTGGCATTACCGGGACAACTTTAACCCCAATTTGAACTGTTCAGGAGGTGGTGCATGTTCAACCACCCAGAAGACGGTTCCAGGTGGACCTTGAGACACAACCTGCAGAACCTGTCACTGAGGTCTCCGACACTTTGATGGACTCACCTGACGAAACTGCTGAGGTTCCTTCCACACCCAAACAATCTCAGGCCAATGGTGAGATTGACACTCGAGACAAGAGCTGGAGCCCACTGAGGGAAACCAAACCCTCCTGTAAGTCTAAGGCGGCCAAACAGGCGGACCCAGAGCCACCGGCTGCACCTCCTCTCGAACTGAGTGAGTCGAACTGAGTGAGGTCGACAAAGCTAAGGAAAAGGGATGGGAGGCGGTGGATCAGCAAGGGACCGGTGACTGCGGTTACCGCTGTATCTCCGCAGCCATCCACTACGCAAGTACAGGCCAAAAGCTCTCAGCTGAGGAGTCACGCCTGCGCGGGGCAGCCCTGCGGACTAGGCCATGAGTTACACTCACAAACACCACAAAGATTCTGCACCTTGCTTTGCGCCAGAATGAGATTGCCATCCGGATGAGACTCCTCCGGACCCCACAGAAGCGATGAATCAGTGGTTGGGTGACATGTCCCAACCACACACGTGGCTGGAAGGACTCAGTTTACAAGCTGTCGCTAGGCAAACTGGGACCCCTCTTGTTATTTTTTGGGAAACTGATGGGACCTGGCACCGCACAACAGTGGCACCGAAATTCAAGGAGGGATATGCCCTCACTGCTTCTAAGGCCACTCCGATTGTTCTCCTTTTGCAAAACAAACACTACACGTGGTTTTGTCCTCCAGAGGAAACTTCAGTTGAGCAACGTTGGTTGCGCGAATCACCCCCGCCGCAGAAAGGCGCCTTGGCTGGGGCAGCAAAAAAACACGCCAGGGCTTTCGGCGGCCACTGTTTCGTCACCTTCACTCCACAGCATGTCATGTTGCAAAAAAGGTAGTCTTAAACCGGCCAGCAGCAAAAAAGTTGAGAAAGGGATGCAAGGGGCAGGTGGCCCTGCTCTCCGCCCCTCGGCTGCAACTTCAGTCACGCCCTCAGTTCACACAATTCAGTTTCGTTCACAGAAAAAGAGCATGGGGACCAAGAACAGTGCTGCTCCGGTGACACCCTCAGTACATACGATGTGTTCTCCCGAAGTGAAATCAGCACCGTCAAGACCTAAGTCTTGGCACCGAATGGCTGTGGGCCAACTGTGGTGGTCATGTCACTTGTGCGATTTCAAGATTTACAAAAAATGATGGTGTTTCTACCTACACTGACAGTCGCAGACAACACCTACTTGAAAAACATGGTCCAAAGAAAAGGTTCCTGCCCTGAAAACTAACCATTCCAAAAAGAATTTTTTACAGTCACAAGTGGAAGTATTTACTTGAGCTGTGCAGCAAACATGGATGGCCGGGTATGCACCAGCTTGCCCGGAACAAGAAACAAGGGTGGCATTGCAAACAATGTCACTGCAATCGTATCCTGTCCAGCCAGGTCCTGGAGCAGATCTGCCCTGGGTTTGACGGAAACAAGAAATCCATTCCTGCTTTAGCCACGAGGAAAAAACTTTGGAAACAGTGGTATAATGATGCCCACAGCTGGGCACAGGTTGACCCTGCTGAGGCTCCTAGGAAAAGGAAAATCAAGCGGATTGAGGTCACGGTGGCCAAGCAGGCCAAGTGGGACGAAACAGCTGCTAAGGCCCCTGCTCCCAGCTCCAGGTTCTCTGGCCTCTTGCTGCAAAAATCTGACCGCTCCAAGGACACATGGTGGCGCTGCCCTTTTTGTGATTTCAGCATTGCACATGGGGCTTCCCAAAGGTCGGACTTGAAATCCCGCCACCTTAGAAAGGTTCATCAATCCCCCAGCTCCACGGACAACTGCTTCTTGACAGCCATTATGGTCTTCGCCATAGACGCGTTCCAGGTAGACTGCACCGCAGCCACCTCCCCCACCTCCGGTTGCCCGTCTGCACCTATGCCGGCGTCAGCCAGCCCCGCTTGCCTGCCGCGCCGAGGAGGATCTCCTTCGAAGCATAAGCACGCATCGACGCAAGCGCAGATAAATGTGGCTAAGTCCCCGTTGTGCTCCTGCCACATGGTGGACACTGCGTCTAAGAAGCCTTGGCAAGTTCGCGGCGTACTCTTTGGCATGAGGCGGAACACGCGGATTCCACGATGTTGCTGGAAGGCTCCACTGGGAGTCTTCATATAGCAGTCGCCAGCATTAAAGCGAAGTGTCCGCCCACCCTCTGCAATCCAGTAAATGAGTGCGTGCTCCCGGACGAATATGTCGGCTTGTCGCGAACGCCCAAATGCGAGCACACCGACCAGCACGCGGACAAGGTAGTCCGGCGCATCCTGTCCCAAGTGCTCTCGCACTACACCTGTCCACTTTTTGACCTTTTGCAGAATGGTATCCGAATTGTCGACCGGTTCGGCTGGGTTTTGGCTGGAAAACTTGATTGACATCGCTCAAAGAGGAGAACATCGTTTGGAAATCCGCTTCTGAGGTTGCAGCGCCAGGCCACAGACGGCGCTGCTTCAGTTTTTCAAAGGCTGCATCCTCCACAGGCACATCGTCTACTCCTGGTTCTTCCTTGGCTTGCTGCTGTTCCTCTGCGTGCTCCTGACTGGCCACTGCCTCCACGACTGCGGGGAGGGTGCTCTCGGTTTTGATTTTGCAGCTGTTCGAGGTTGTGAAGAAGCGGGCTCTGGCACGGGCTCCATTGCGTCTTGCTCTTCCATGTTTTCATCAGGCGCTTCTCCGCAGTGAGGGAAACCATCGTCTTCCTGAGACGCTCCACCAAGCACATCCATGCTATTGGGCTCCAGCTCTTCAGCAACGATGACTTGCCCCCTTTCATTTGTGCGAAGAGGTTTTGGCTGAGGTCGAGCCAAACACTTGAGTTTTTCGGGCCCTGGGGCCAGCCAAAACCCAGAATCATCGATAAGCAAGAACTGTCGAAGAAGAACGGCAGGTGTGCCGCACAGAACGGCTTTGGCCACGGAATCTTCGGTCTGCGCAAGGTTGTGCTCATCAATGATCCGAGCAACTTCGATCGGCAATGCAGGCAACAGTGCGACGCAGGCACATCCAACTATGATGGGCACTCTTTGTCTATCTTGGCAAACCACAAGCCAATTCTCTTGGCTACCGGTACCGCAACAAAGAATTCAGCAACATTTCTTTAGCTAATGTCAAGCTGGTGTCCACATTCGTCAGAGACAAGTTGCGCCTACTACTTCCAAACAAGGGCCGTTGACCCAAGTCACCAAAAGGAGTCCGATGAATTGGTCCGCCTCCTATATTCTTTGCGTGTCAACCTGTCAATATTCAATTCAAAGTAGTACATCAACAGCCCTTGACCTGGTACCCTTGCGTAGCAGCGGAAGCCGTGGATTGCTGCAGCAAGCCGGTGTACCAACCAGCAAGCCTCGACGCACCAGGGCCTCGCACTGCATTCGCATCCCAAGCACCCAATACTCTAGAGATATTTTTTCGCCGAGCAGCCGTTGACTGACAGATGATCACTGCCACCACTGACATCCTCTCCGTCTCCATCCTCCGCCACATCCAGGGGCAATGTTGGCGAAATCTCTGCGTGGTTGGCCACGGCCTGCCGGCGGAGCCTAATGATCGCACAAGTCTCTGCAGGCATATGAGGAACTTCATCAATAAACGGCGCCTCCAAATCAGGGTGTATGCAGACTACCAGCATGGCAGACACGACGTATTGGTAATATGTTTCCAAGATGTACCAGTACAGGTTCAGCTGCAAGCGGTATTTAACCCCTTGTGCGTCCGCCAAGTGCTCTAGCGGCGCCGCCAGACTTCGCCAGGGGTTGACATATTTGCGGTCCAGATTCGCAGTGCGTTTCCAGTCCACCAACCTGACATCCATGACTAAATAAACCAGCCAAGCCTAATAATAGAAGCTTTATAAGCAAAACTCATGCGCGTGGTATTTGACACTTGGGCTTGCAAGCCAAGAAACACCAGGTGGCCTTTCTCGTCGATGGCGGCAAAATCGATGCAGCCTGCCACTTTTTCCTTTGTCGCCCAGATGCACCACTCGGTGCGAAATGCAAGGAGTGGCTTTGTGCGGCCAAGAAAAATTGCAAGTAAAACCAATTCAGGACACACTCCGTCGACGCTGCCACCGTTGAGAACACATTCGCATTGAAGGTGTGTCCATGTTCCTCGGCGCGCAGCCACTTCTGCGGAGGCCGACCAGTGAGTCTTGTTTTCCGAAGGCGACATGACGGAAGCTCCTCGCATGTATTCCCTCCGCGGCCAGTGCCCGCTGGTCATCATCTTCTGGATGGCCAGGTCTGCATCAAACTCCTCGCGAACAGGTCTCCGAACTTGTGACTGTCGATTTGCAGCTTTGCCTCTAAACAACTGCATTTTCAACAGAACTACACAACAATTTTCAGCAACCCGACATAACATTTGGGAAAAACACCAGGCAGTCCTCTGCATAACTCCCAACAAGTCCAGTTACGGACACGTCGACAGGCTCATCATCCACAAAATACTTGTGTCCATCCGACATGAAGCGGATGCGCCTGTCCCGCTCGTGCGGATGACAAATCTCAAGCCAATCAAATTGAGGAGACTGTTCAAGCACTGTGTAAGCCGCTGGGAGAATTGCAACTGGTCGCGTGAGCGGGGGGGAGTGGGATGCGCACTCCGCGCCTCTCAGTGTTCCTGACGCCAAAAGTTTGCCGTATCATGGGCGGCATGGCCACATCCCAGTTGCGTAGCCAAGTTTGTTTGGCCTTCGCTTCTTTGTAAGAAGTCAAATAGTACCGAGCCTGCTCAACCGACATCCCAGCATTGATGAGCTCTTGCTCGGTCTTCGGCTTGGAGAGTGAAGCTTCCCAGCGCCTGGTGAGAGCCGTGGCCCGGTTGTAGCAAATTTGCAGCCAAACTTCTGGATCCTTTTGCAGCACGGGCTCTGCTCCACCTTGCACATCTTGTGTACGCCCAACAGGCAACAAACAGTCTGCTTCAAGATGCAACCTTCCACACGTTGCCCCCAGCTGCCTATACAATCCAAAAGCCGCAATAGGTTTGAGATGACTGCGCAGAACATGGCCCCAGGTGATTGTTTGCCAAGCCGAATCCACAGCGAAAGGTGCGAACTGACAGAGATCTGCTAAAGAAAACCAGCACTGTCCCTCGTGGTTTTCAAGCAGCAAGCTTGCACCATGTCCCATCAGTAGCCCCAACATGTCCGCATCTGGGACCCGCGCAACCACATGCGTGGCAGCATTACCCTCTGCATCTTGGAGATTTGCATTCGCTCCATGGAGTAAGAGGGTTTTAACTGCTCCGTAGTTCTGGGCACTAACGGCAGTGTCCAATGGATTGCGGCCATCCAGTCCAATTCTGTCAGGGTCAGCTTTCCCTTCCAGAAGTTTCCGCAAGACAGCCGTAGCATTGCATTCGCAACACTTGACGACCGCAGTGCTACCACATTGAAGTGTGGAAGTAGGATCTTGCCCAAGTTCCAGCAAGTCCTGTGTGGTCACGGCGCAGTCCTGCTCTATAACCACCTCCAACTCGGCCGCATAGTTTCGTGTCAGCGGCGTCAGGAGCACCTGGAAGGTGGAAACTCCCTCAAATTCCACCCAGGCTTTGTCTTCTTCGATGACCAAGCCTTCGTGCAAACATGACACTGCAAACGGTGGGTGGTGCATGCGGTGGTGGAAGAGCCGCTGCACCCTGCGAAGGAAGCTGTCCTCATAGTCAAACCTCTCTGCGTCCACTGTTAGCAAGACTTGACCAGAGAGGGCCGACTGGAACTCGATGCCGGCCACGCTCTCTTCGCTTGGTGTGTTCTTTGTCTGGGGCTCCTTGGTGTTGTCGTGCCTGCATGAGCAAAGCTCTCCTATGACATAAGGCAAGCCAGGCTTCGGGGGACTTTCCCAGACATGCATCATCATGCATCCAAAGGAAGGGGAGACTGTCCATGATCTGACCCCCCGAGCTCATCCAAACTTGTAGGTGCGGCACAGGCTCCGCGAGATGGTTCGAGACGAAAGACTTTCTCGTACTCCTCCAAGTGAAACACGTCCAGGGGAAAATCACGTCCCTCATGAGTTCGGTGGCTGCATTGCAAACGGCATAGGCCATGCGCAAAAGTGCGAAACCCAATGAAATGGTGGTGGCGGAAGAGGACATACTTGCCAGGCGAACATACATCAAATGCCTCCACCAAGGTGTGCCTCAGACAGTGAATCAATCACATCGGAAAAGTTTGCGCGGAGCAATTTCGTAGATTGGGCGAAGCCCAGTGACTGCTTACAACTTGCAACACCACGTGAACGCGGATCTGTCAGCCGCTACACGACAATCATTAAGTTCATATCATCCAAAGCTCTAGCCGTCTAGCCAAGGGACCCAAACGGACGCAGCATGGTGTTGCCGTCAGCGAGCGCCCAGAAAGGGCCATCACGATCGTAGGGAACTTTGCGACCCAACGATCGCAACGTATCCACCAGGCACACGTTATGCTTTCGGTCTGAACCTTCACGGACTGGAATCGGCCTGACAGGAGAATGGGACACACACACACACTTGCTCAGAAACATCATTGCGAATTTCTGTTGTGGAATGCATCTCACGTGCACAAACAATTCAGTAAAACCTGACAGGAAAAATTGGTTGACCCAGCGTGGAATTCAGTTAGAAGAATACTTTCTACGCCCTTGCTCTGAAGACAGTTCTGATGCAGCTGAACCATTCGTAAATGACCAAAATAGATCCAGATTGCGACAACAGTGCGGAAACCGTAAGTTTCAATTGGACGCCATGGAGGTTCTTGGGTTGAGCCTCTTCCCATTTCTGAAAATTGGCAGGTACGTCACTGGACGTCTCCAGTGATATCAGTGTCTCATGCAAGCCTCTTCGTTGGGCTGGTACTTGCATGGACAACCAGCCCCCCTGCTGAATTGGAAAATCCAGTTCATGATTGAAAAAACGAGTCAGTAGAAACGAAACAGCCAAACCATCGCTTAGAAGTTTTACATCTTTTCAGATGGTCCACACACACGCCTCGCTGCCGCGAGGCTGTTTTGGCAACTAAGGTCCCGACAATGAGATGAAAATGAAGAAGAAGGGAAATAAAAATGAGGTGAAGATGACAATGAGATGAAAGTTACTTAACCAGGACGCAAAGAGGGGAACGCAAAAGAAGAGGGAAAGAGCAAACACCAACACATGAAACCTAGCCCAAAACGGGCAACCCTGGAAAGGCAAGGGAAAAGAAAAGCGGAGGCCGACGGAAAACGGAACAAGACCAGCGGAGGAGGGGGAAGACAGAAGCGCCTGAACCAACCTGACACGGCGCAAACCTACAACAACCTCAGCACGCAACGGGCCAAACCTACCTGGAGAGAGGAGAACGCAAGAACACATGAAATAGGGACCCATGGGGAACTAGTTACTGACATGATGCATCCACAACTCATGCAAGATTCGTGATAAGGCTCAAAGGCCCTCGGCTTTCAAGTCACAACCCTCTGGACGGCTTACGTGTTCAACCCCTGAATTACGTGCACAATTGAACCTCACCAACGACCATAAAAAGAAAGAAAAAACACACCTAAAGCATGTCCTGTTGCCTGATCATGAAAGAAAAGGTGAAGCCAGGCACAGCGGCATGTTGTTCAACACATCGACATCGACAGGTGAGACCTGGAAAAAAGGCCGACTGTTTCACATTACTTACACGAATTACTAATTCAAAAGTGTAAATTCAGACAAAAAAGGTGAGGCCAGGCACAGCGGCAGGCAGTTCAACGCATCGACATCGACAAGGTGAGAATCGGAAAAAAGGCCAGCAGTTCACTTTACTTAGACGAATTACTAATTCAAAAGTGCAAATTCAGACATCGTTTTACTGTCAATTGTTAGCCTGGAAAGGCTTTCCCCGAAGGGTTCCTGCCAACTTGACGTACACAGCAGGAATGACACACTTGTTCAGAAACATCATTGCGAATTTCTGTTGTGGAATGCATCTCACGTGCACAAACAATTCAGTAAAACCTGACAGGAAAAATTGGTTGACCCAGCGTGAAATTCAGTTAGAAGAATACTTTCTACGCCCTTGCTCTGAAGACAGTTCTGATGCAGCTGAACCATTCGTAAGTGACCAAAATAGATCCAGATTGCGACAACAGTGCAGAAACCGTAAGTTTCAATTGGACGCCATGGAGGTTCTTGGGTTGAGCCTCTTCCCATTTCTGACAATTGGCAGGTACGTCACTGGACGTCTCCAGTGATATCAGTGTCTCATGCAAGCCTCTTCGTTGGGCTGGTACTTGCATGGACAACCAGCCCCCCTGCTGAATTGGAAAATCCAGTTCATGATTGAAAAAACGAGTCAGTAGAAACGAAACAGCCAAACCATCGCTTAGAAGTTTTACATCTTTTCAGATGGTCCACACACACACACTAGACAAGAATGGATCATTATATGATCCGGCAGGAACTGAATCCTGAAACATGCAGATTAGATACGAAACAACGAAATTAACGAAGCATCCTACGAATAAATGATTGAGCAGGTACGTGGATTGAGCGTCCCCAATCCATATCACTGTGCAACAGATGCGTCTTCGTTGGATGGAGACATCTGAAGCACACTCCATCCCCCTGCGTTATTTAGAAAGGGAGAGGACGGAAGGAAGAAAAAGAGAGAAGTTTTACATCTGTTTAGATGTTACACACACACCCGGCCAGAGCCGGGTCAACCCTGAAAGGCAAGAGGAAGAAAAAAGCGGACACACGACGGGCAGACGGCCAGAACAAGCGCAGGGGGGGGAGGGGAACAGACGGACCTCCAGAACCAACCTACACGGCGAAACGGACCTGACCAAAACAGCGCACACACCTAAACCCCACGACACATTACGGAGAGGCACGCCGGGAAAATTAGGGACCAAATGGGGGACTAGTTGGTGACAGACAAGGAAACCAAAACAATTAGTTAAACAACAGGATTCAGCTCCTAAACCTAGGGTTCGTGCGTTATGCCACTCCAGGCCCGTGTTCAAGTCTTGCCCCAATCGGCATAAAACGGCTTTCAAGTTCCAACGAATTAGGTGCACAATATGTTTCACCTCACCAAATACCAAAGAGACCACACCTGCAGGAAAAGGACATGCCTGTTGCCTGTTGTCTTGCATGTCATGTCTCATCGCAAACGCTGAAGCTGCAGTGGAAACGGAGGTTTCTGAATGTTCGGCACAGCTGCACACGAAAGAACAGATCACTGGGGTCCCTGGGACAACAGGAACAGCGGGTCATCGTAAAATGGTGCAGAACAGTAAGGCCAACTGTTGCGATTTACTTAGATGAATTACTAAATTAAAATGTGTTAATTCGGCAGTCAGGACAGTCATCACTCACCCTAAAGAGGGTTGCCTCAAATGGCTCCATGGCACCATGTCGGAGCCACCATGGAAATCACACTAGACAAGAATGGATCATTATATGATCCGGCAGGAACTGAATCCTGAAACATGCAGATTAGATACGAAACAACGAAATTAACGAAGCATCCTACGAATAAATGATTGAGCAGGTACGTGGATTGAGCGTCCCCAATCCATATCACTGTGCAACAGATGCGTCTTCGTTGGATGGAGACATCTGAAGCACACTCCATCCCCCTGCGTTATTTAGAAAGGGAGAGGACGGAAGGAAGAAAAAGAGAGAAGTTTTACATCTGTTTAGATGTTACACACACACACACACGTGACAAGTTGTCCTGGACAGCAGCGGCCAAAATTCTTTGTCATCATCGAACCACAGCCTCTACATGTCTATACACACGAATGCGACCAAGCAGCCGGTCTGTTTTGCTGTGGTGACGCGCAGCTGCATCAGCATCCGGATTGGCCGGCGCATCTGTCGGGGTGACATCTGATAGGAACTCCGCGATCGTTTTGTCGAAGTACCGAGTGTATGCTGCCCGACGGTACCATAGATTTGATGTGAAGCATCGACAGTGCTCATACACCCCGAGTACTTCTGGCGGGAAGACAAAGAACCTCACACGGAACAGCCCTTCATTCTAGTCTCCGGGTTGTTAATTTAGATATCAGCTTTCATGACTCTCATAAGACCCCGACATTTCACAGTTCCGAGTCTCCGGTCCGTGCATCCGATTCCAATCATGAACTTCGATTAACTGCGATGGGTCTCTAAATATCTCATGTTTGATTTGACCGCCTTGACACCACAATCTGGCGTACAATTAAGAGCGCAACTTTCGCTCAATCTTACCTGCAAATTAGTCGCTTTCTGCGCAGCAAAAGCAATCACGGGGAACGAAATTGACTCGCAGAAGCACACCCCACAAGACACTGTCCCTGATATGTGATCAACTTTCATAGATAGAAAATCAAATCCCTCGCTCTGTTGCCAAGGCACCAGAGGGAACTGCTTGAATCTCCATCTTCGACACACCTGACCAAAGTCCAAACACCTGTCGAATGTCAAACCTAGTCATGACCTCATCCCACCAGCCTTCCTCCGTGGGGCAATCAGCTGTAGCGGGGGCCTTACCTCAGCGTTGGTCAAAGACACAGCTTGTCCAAAGATTGCGTTGTTCAGCTGAACACAAGGACGAGAAACCGCAATGCACTTGGTGAAAGGCAACGCCTCAGCTTGCGACTTGGTCCACAATTACCCCGGGCATCCACCACTGCTTCCCAAACTCTCACACAAACATACAGGCACACGGCTGAGCGCCTAACAATCAATGTCTTCTGCATCCCACTCATCCACATCAGCCCAGCGTTGGCCGCGAAGAAAGCCATGGTCTAGTTTCGTAACACTATAGAAATCCGGATCTAAAGGCTTTGATTTGCACTGACCAGATTGTCAGCAAACAGCGAACACGCAAACATGGTTCGATATATGGTCGCTTGCCGACACACATGCTTTCCAAAGGACAACCTTTGTATATCTCAGCTTGTCAATGCGTACCCTTAACGAGCCCAACAAGGAGTGACCTGAAAGGTTATATACAGTCGAGATTAGGCCACGAAGCTGTTTCTGCGACGGTCAACTACAAGATTGACGACCAGCACGTCTCCAACAGGCCTCACATACGAACCGAGTGATGTCTGGCGCAGCGTGCTTGCCTCAGACACACGGCTTTGGGCAGCATGGACTTGTGTGTTGATTTCCAAACAATGAATGGAACATTGCAGATCATCCAGTTTTTCTACCGCAAGCGCCTCGCGCAAACTGCGTCAGTTGCACATACGGACACTTGACAAAGCACGTCTAGCCGCAGTCATAGAAATCATAAGTAGGATTTGCATGGATTTGCGCGATTACATCC
>CAMXCT020001247.1:0-7500 GCA_947184155.2 Cladocopium goreaui | reverse complement strand
TCTCTCGGCTGCCATTGTCCTCCAAACATGTTCTATGCTTCTGACTGTTTTTTTGATATATTTCAGATGATGATGACGAAAGTGTGGTATTGTCACGGTCATGATCTTTGCCCAGCCAGCAGAGATTTGCTGAGATGTCCAGCTATCGTCTGACTCGTTTGGATCGCCGGGTTCTTGGTTGGCACCGCAGCAAATACAGATGGTGGTGTCTGCCTCCTTCCAATGACACATTTTCTTCAAAACAACTGGCCAACCAGCTTTTACCAGATAGTGTCCGGTTTCTGGTTGCAAAGAATATTTTGGAGCCAATTCAGAGCTCCCAGGCACAAATGAAAGAACGTGTCGTAGAATTTGTTCATCAAAGACATCCGCCCTTGCACGGATTCCCTCCGCATTCGCTGCCATGGCAGACCACATTTAAATCCCCAAATACTTTATGCGACACGTTTGTGCACCAAAATTTTGTTTGTTGTTAACTGCTGTCATGTCCAACGATGTGGGCGCTGCCGCCGGGTATCCTTCAACACCAAGACCCATAATGGGTACAATCTCTTGCTTCTTCATTTGAAAACAGAATGTAATACAAGTATATTGCAATCTCCCCGCAGCTGTAAAGCAATCGGCTGCCAGGCGCGACATGCTGTTAATGCAGGCTACAGAAGTATTAGTTGAAAGCGCAAGGTTTCGATATTTCCACCACAGCTTGACCTACAAACGTCACATCTATTCAGCGAAACGCATCGTGAAAACACGACTCCGGAGTTTGACATAGCAAATAAGCCCGGTACCATGATGCCGTGTATGACCTCACTTCCAAACAAAGGTGCGCAAACACAGTTTTAATTGGAAATGTTTAAAAATTGGTATCCAAAAAACAACAAGTGAACGCAGTGAATGATTCCGGGCACAAAACAAGTTCGATATCATGATGGCCTGGACGAGTTTTCGCTCACTGCATTTCTCGGATGTCACTACAGGATCGAACAATACTTACAGAGAAGCAACACTTGGCTACTCATGTCACACGTTCGCCACGAACAGTTTCCTCAGGCGAACAGTGGTGCAAATTCGTTTGTGTACGCAGTGAATGATTCCACAAAAACAAGTTCGATAGCATGATGGCATAGATAACACCTGTTGCACTCCATTTCTTCGATGTCCCTACAGGATCGAACAATTGTTACAGACAAACAACAGTTGGCTACTGATCTACCACGTTCGCCACGAACAGTTTCTCCAGGCGAACAGTGGTGCAAATCAATTTGTGCACGCCGCGCTCAGTTCCATGTGCCACTCGGCCCGCAAACCTTCCAGCTGCCACAAAGCCTCCAAGACATAGGGGCGATTGTGCCAAGGGCGCAAGGAAGGTCTTTTCTTAAGCAGCAACTGGACGGCATCCTCTGCAGGGTAGTTGTAACCCACGACGAGCCAAGCACATAAAGCCCCAGCGCTTCGATTGATGCCTCCAAAGCAATGAAAGAGCACGTGCATGGATTCGCCCCTGGTCACTGCCAGCATGGACTGTTTCCAGAGTTGGCCACAAACAATTTTCCACTGTTCCAAACAAGAAGCTACCAAGTCAGGGATTCTTTCCTCCCAACGGTGCGGCGGCTTCAATGTCGTGTCTTCCAAATGACACTTGACGTGATAGACATTTTCTTGCTGGAAATACTGCGCCCAATCCTTTGGGGCGCCTCGAATCTTCATTTCATTTGCGCACATGGTCACCACCACGGTGACCTTCACCGACAGAGCCTGGCAAATGTCTTCCAAGCTGCAGGCCGCTTTGATGCTGCCAAGCAGCACCGACGCTCGATCCGTAGGTTTGCAGATCACGGCAGCGTCCAATGGCCACTCCTCTATGGACCCGAAACAGTAAGGGTGCCAACAGGTAATGCGGTCAAGGTCAGTCCAACATTCTTTGTCGGCGTAAGCCTTCCTGATATCTTCTTCGCGCGCCGCTCTCCACTCACGAGCGCTAGTGGTCATGGCTGCCACTGTGATCGAACAAACGTTTCCTACCTTGAACACGACTCAAGCAATTTAACAGATCCGCAATGCACAACTACAGGTCATTCATCCGCAAGCCACGCGAACGACAACAATGCAAACACAACTACAGATCATTGTTTTAATCTACGGTTACAGCATGCAACGATGCCTTCAACCAGAGGTGCGCTAAGATCTAGCTGAGTACTTACTTCCAAGTCGGACACTGAGTTGCAAGCCGAAACTCGATGCCATGATGCTGTAGAACCACTGCTGTTTCCAGCCCTCCTCCATGGCATGCGTAACAGAAACTGCTGTACGAGCATATACGGAAAAAACATGCTCCTTACCATAATGCCGATGATCTCACCTGTTCACGAGTTTTCATATCGAAAATCTCATAGAATTCACCAAATAAGCTCGGTACCGCGATGCAGTGGATGACCTTCCTTAGTTGCACGACTTTCTCTGTACGGTGAAACTGTAAACAAAGGATAACAAAAGCGCGCAAACGAATGCTTATCATGATGGCACGGAAGACATCCTTTTCATTGCATTTCGCTCGATGCACGGACAGTCCCTGTAGCATCGAGCCCGTCAAAAATTCCGCGTTTAACAGATCACTCCTCGTTGGCTCGCACCTCCCGTTGGATGGCCAGCAACTCGGGATCCTTGGCCCAACGCGCATCCGAGACCACAGATCGAAAGGTCGGGTTTGCCCGAAGCCAGCGGCTCCACTGTCTATTCACTCTGCATAGGTTGTACCACCCGCAAAGTGAGATCCAAGCCAGAATCACCTGGAAACAATGCAAGTCCAGTCGGGCCAACGCTGGAGCTGCCAGCTTTGCGTCAAGCTTGGGAAGCCAGAATTGAGCCAGCATTTGTTTACCAACGCTGGAAGGGCGAGCAACAAGAGAGACCACAGAATTCTCATCCGCAAGCTCACGAAGAATAGTCAAACTCTCACGAGCCGCGAATCGGCGATGACCTTCCGCTGCGATGCAAATGTATCTTTTGTCACAACGTCCTCCATGATGCGTTTCTATGCGACCAACCAAGTCGCCCAGTAAATCCACCACAGTCATCCACTGCAGTACATGCTCTTGGTATAAGAGATCGACACTGGCATCCCGTGGGTCCATGTCGACTAGAAAATGAAACTCCGGAAGGGCACTCAGCTGCTGGAGAGGCCAGATGCTCAAACGAAAACAAATCTCTACCGACATGGGCTGTGTCTCCGCCAAGTTCGGCGACGCGTGTTCATCTGCCGGCTCCATCTTGCACGGAAAGACAGGGAACGAGGGACAGGGCAATAACAAAAAGCAAAAAAGACAAATCTAGGACATGTAAGCCGGAAATGCAACATCCATCAACAAATCACTGGCAAACCTATGCGTGAATAGCCAAAGAAAGCTCGGTACCATGATGCTGTCAAAAACAGACGTTATATCATTGATTTATGCATACTTCTACAAAAGTGGTGCCATGCTGCAGTGGAATGCCATGATGCTGTCGATGACATCCTTTGAAAGAAAGTCGCATCGCCCCATTTTTGAGGACGCAACACACTGCTCTGTGACCTCAGTTGCACGACTTTCTCTGTACGGTGAAACTGTAAACAAAGAATAACAAAAGCACGCAAACGAATGCTTATCATGATGGCACGGATAGCACCATTTGCCTTGCTTTTTCGCTCGATGCACGGACAGTCCCTGAAGCATCAAGCCCGTCAAAATTCTGTGTTTAACAGACATTTCAGGACGCAACACACTTTCTGCGACCCTCCACAGCATGGATCTTTCCTAGCCAGAAATACCACGCTGGTTGAAATAAAAAAAAAAAGCCGTGGTGCAAAGAATCACGCTGCGTGATGCACGGACAGTCCCTGTAGCATCACTGTCAGCAATGATATTGCATTGGCCAAAAAAAAACTACCACTTGGCACCCTTCACTTTCAAGGGCGTTTCCTCAACCAAGTCGACGGCGTGTCTTTTTTTCGAAGAAATCATCTGCACAGCTGCGATGGCGGCACGCTCGGCCATGATCGCTTTCACCTGTTCCTCCGATTGCAATTTGAAGACTCTTTCCGTAACCAAAACCATGTCGGAGCCATCATCTTCCGCCGTCAAACACATGCATTCACATCAAATTTTGATTGAGGACAATGCACCTCGCACAGAGATGAACCACTAAACTCTGTCTTTTTCGAAGCAAGAGCCGCGAAGCGCGATCGTGCAGACGATGCCAGTGGAACTGCGTTATTTCCCCATTGCTCGGACAGTCCCTTCCGCAATGAGTACTGAACGCAAAAGCACACGGCAACAAACACGTGGCACTACAGCGCATCCCGCGCATCATCTCGCATTCCTCAGTTCCTAGCAGGACGCTCATGAACCGGCTCATTAGCAACCATGGGGTCGATGATCTGATAGAGCAATCTTCCCTGCTCATCACGTTCTTCTGGAACAAGAAATCCATACCAACGAAACTCACCAGGTTGGACCTTCTCCAAGACATTTGCCTCCATCTTTCGAAAGTAACCCAGAGCAGTTATTTCTACCTGGAGGAAGCTGTAATCGAAGTAGTTGTAAGTGTGACACCATTGAACATCTGTGGCACGCCCAAGAGGCATTTGAGTCGCACTCAAATCGATCCTGGAGGTAAAGATGTCTGGCTGGATTCTATGATGCGTCCGCAGCTCCTCCATCTGTGGTGGGGCGAGAGCTATCCACAGACGAATACTATCCTCCATTGAGTTCAAACCGAGATTGCTTCCCAGACTCAGCAAAGAAAATGGCTTCGCGACACCGATGCCTTACATGTGGATTGACACTCACTGCAAATCTATGTCGATGCTGATCTCTAGACTGTGAACTCTACCGCTTACAGTTCTTCCCAAACCAACGACAGACAAGTCTACAGTCAACTTCCAGTTCAACATGACAACTCCACACGCCTAAACTCACAGTTTCACTACAGCAAATCAAAAACAAACCGTTCATGATGACACCTGTCCGTGAGATCTCGGCAAACTGTGGCATGCAGCGTCACGCCCTGATATCCTCGGTGCCGCATGCCGCGTCTCAAACACATGCATTCACATCAAATTTTGATTGACGACAATGCACCTCGCACAGAGATGAACCACTAAACTCTGTCTTTTTCGAAGCAAGAGCCGCGAAGCGCGATCGTGCAGACGATGCCAGTGAAACTGCGTTATTTCCCCATTGCTCGGACAGTCCCTTCCGCAATGAGTACTGAACGCAAAAGCACACGGCAACAAACACATGGCACTACAGCGCATCCCGCGCATCATCTCGCACAGATTTTCTCACTTCAATCCAACAAGTGATCCATTGCCATCGAAACAAAGTCACGATCACAGCTGCTCGAACCAGTTGCTTAATCTCCTGTGCAGTCATTTCGAAGTCATGGAATAAGAGGTGTTTTTGCCAATGCTCCTCATTCTGCACAGAAGGCCCAGCTCTTGGAAGCATCCAACAGCAAACGCTTTCGATCACGTCGTTGAGATAATCTGGGCGAATCCCATAGCGAATGCGTCCCCCTTCTTCTTTCTCTCCGGGATAGAACCACTCGCCCTTCATGTGCTTCAGCAAAGCAATGAGGCGATCTGAAGTCGCAAAGTTGTAGGCACATTGACTTGTAGCTTCCCAACAGAATACTTTCCCAGAAGGCGTCACCCGGTTGGCCCAAATAATTCTTTCCAGAGGCAACATAGAATGAATAGTTCGCATCAAATCCTGCACATGCAGCACCAGTCATCAGGTGTCAAACACTTCAATTAAAATCATCAGCCATATATCCAAAAATTCAAATCTAAAATCGAAAAAACAACGGAAATAACATGAAAGCGAAAACCAGCGGTTTCCAACGCAACTCCTGCATGACCGAGTGAACATTGTGGTCCGAAACGCCGTCTGGCAATTTGTCCTTTCTTCTTTGACGTTTTCCTTCCTTATTCTTGTCAAGTTCGAATGGTAGGTGGCCTTGTTCCTGTCTTTCCACAAAAGTCAAAGTCTCATTCTTTCGAGTGGGCCTCGCAAAGAAACCTTTCTGACCTGGTCGAACCGCAAATTTGTCTTCGAGGTCTTGCAGTCCTTGTTTCATGACTTCATTTTGCCACACGTCCAAATCCATGCGACCCAGCACTTCCTGCGCAAAATGCTGCAGTGAAGGATTGAAGCACTCCGATGTGATCTTGTTCCACAAAAACGAAGCCATGCGCGAAGACGGGTGGAGACATTCAGTGATAACCAAATAACTGCCGGAGATCTGTTTTTTGCTCTCAGGTCTAGTTTCACCATGTCTTTTGCACACCGCCACGTTCGCATGTCCTTTCTCCATCAAAAGCTCTTTTGGCGCCGCCAAGATGACAACCGCCCATTGCGTCGGCTCTTCAGATGCAAAACAATGCAGCATCACCGTGCTTTGGCGTCCTCTAGCAGTACTCATTTCAACCTTGCAAACCACCAGCGGCGATTCCCGGAGAAGTTCAACACAAATGGTGTCACCCCACGTGTCGATCTCCCTCGGAGGTGGAACCTCTTGCACAACAACCTCTGGAGATCTAGCGACGTTGGGATGAAAAGAAGAGCTGGAAGCAGCACCAGCAGCCTGCGTTCGTGGAAGTTTGTCCTCGTGCCAAGGGTATGGAAAATTGCTCCGACGAACTGCTCGAAACTCAACGGTCATAGCTGACACAGCCTCTTGAAACTTCGTCCATTCTCTGGGCTCTCCCGGTTGAAACCTGTTCGTTCTTGAGTAATAGAAGTACAGAAAAAAAACGTAACAACATAGAATTAAAGAAAGAAAACCTTACATATAGATATATTTATGCAAGCCACTGTTTCAGATCTGAATAGAAACTGCCCAACTCACGATGTGCGAGGTGTGTGGAGACCAAGTCAAGCAATTTCTGAAATTGTTCGTGCCAAGAATCTCCAATCAAACCTTGTCTCCGCAGTTCGGCAAGGAACCCTCGATCCTGGGAAGCAAGGTTCTGGAAAATCATTCTCATCCCCTTTCCCAGAGTCTTGTATTTGTCTTCCTCACCCACGGCACGCAAACCATCCAGATCGTGCATCACCCACTTGCCGACCACGCCCCTCTGCGCGATGCCCAAGTTGTCCAGCTTTGCGTCCCACGGAAAAACACCTTTTCTCATGAACTCGAACAACACTTCCAACATGTTCATGTACTCCTTGCAGACTTCCCACCATCCGTCGGCGTCACACTGCTGCTTGGAAACTAGTAATCGAACCTTTTCCAATCCGACCGCCATCAACTTTTCCTGGACCGTGATAGATGCGACAACATCTGCAGCCGACAAGCGCGGCACTTGCTGACCATAGAAACTGTTTCCTGGGAACAAAATACCATCCTTGCCAGCTGGAAGGCTGCTTCGAAGATACACCTGACCATAACAAAAGGCCATCCAGTCCGAAAGACTGCCACGGTACATGTCAAACCGCTTCTGCTCTTCTTCTGCAC